>JAFVLL020008470.1:0-56351 GCA_021397915.2 Tor tambroides
GCAAGAGGAGCTCAGTCTCCTCTTTGAAGTTTGACACGGGGGGTTACCCCTCCCACCAGGAGGGGCTTCAGCGGAGAAAGAGAGAATGAGAGAGGAGGGAGAGAGAGAGAAAAACTTTACTCTTGTTTTTTGTGAGAAACACTAGAGGTCCAGCTTGACTCTCAAATTGTTAGTAGGCTTCTTCTTGTTTTAATTACTTTCTCAGAGAATAACTACGCTACTGTGCTATGCTTTCTCCTAGTATTGGAAAATTTTTCAAAGACATGTTGAAAAGCTCAGTTTTTTTAAATATTGTATTACAAACATTTTTAAGTGTTCAAAGTCGTTGTCTGTCAAATAAGACACTGGAGTAATACAGCGGGAAAGTCCCTTTTAAAGAAATTAGTACATTAGTTGAAGACCTCCCACTCTCGCTGTCTCTCTCACACACACAAACACACACACACACACACACATAAGCATGCTGTGTCGTGTCTGGGAGACACCTAAAAGGGAGGCCTGGCCAGGTGTGCAGCAGAGACTGAGGATGATACAGGTATGAGCAAGCCCTTGACAGATCCAGCAACAGACTCAAGGACTCTGCTCTGGCTTGTTATCCCTCATCTGTTTCTCCTTCTTCTCTACTGTGTTTTTATGCTGCTATATCGTTTACATTTTTCATTTCTGAAAAATATTTAAAATAACAATATACAATTTACTTGCATTCTACGCAAGTAAAATAATTTGACAAAATTATTAACAAAATTCATAATTGTTAGTATTTTTTTCCCAACCATATAATTTATATAGCTATTTTTGTTTTAGGCCCTATTGCAGATTTTTGTTTTTTTAAATTAAGAAGACAGTGAGGAAAGGACCGGAAATGTTTCAAGCCAGATTCAAACTTGTGTTGTCCATATGATCACCACAGGTCAATGTGTGAAAGCGTGGACCGCTAAGCCACAGCTCTAGATATAATCATAGATACAAACTCCTCACCAAATATTATATATACTTCTCAAATATTCAGTTATGAAAAGGTAGACTGATAACCACTTGGCAAGTTTTGTATAGTATTTTCTTTACTCTTTATTAAACTGTCTAAAAAGGGTAATATTTTATGTATTTGAGGTCTGAGATGTGGGAACAGTGAAGAGAGAGAGGGCAAACATTTTGCATTTTAGGTCAGCGTTGCCGTCTAATCAGCCAATATTGTCTTAAATCCCCTGCATAGAACTTCATCTTTTATAACATGGGATTTTGACCAAATATATTCAGTCTTAATTTTTGTAAAATGTTGCAGCAAGATGTTTTTGTGTGTGTGTGTGTGTGTGTGTGTGTGTGTGTGTGTGTGTGTGAAAAATTACAGTTTTGGACATATAAGGTAATAAAACTATTTTTAAAAATATCTTAAATTAACTACAAATGAGCATGTAAAACAAATATATTAAAAAAAAAAATCCATGTGGAGCATGTCCCTGGTTCTCACCTTTTCTTCCCCCTTACCTGTTTGCATCTCTGCATAATGGAAGTTTTTGATCATAAATGATTTATATTTACACTGCCATTCAAAAATGTGGGATTAGTATTTCAATTTTACTAAGTCTTCTTCACCAAGGCTGCATTTAGTTAATCAAAAATACAGTAAAAACTGTAATATTGTGAAATATTATCGCAATTTAAAATTTTCTTATCAAAATTTATTTTATTTTAGTATATTTTAAAATATAATTTATTCCTATGGTGGCAAGGCTGAATTTTCAGCAGCCATTACTCCAGTCTTCAGTGTCACATGATCCTTCAGAAATCATTCTAATATGCTAATTTAGAGCTAAACATAAATCTTCCTATTATCAGTGTTGAAAACAGTTTCAGGATTTGGAATGTTCAAAAGAACAACAGTCTTTTGTAACAAATGTTTTTACTGTCACTTTTGATCGACTTAATACATCATAACTGAATAAACAAATATGAATACAACTAAAACTAAAGTTTTTATTTATAAAATAACTTTAAAGCCATCATATCTAGTAGCTGCTAGACCTTATTCCCACCGCTTGAACTGATAAAATGTATGCCTCGAACGCAGTGTCAGTTGCTTTGAATAAAAGCATTTACATTAGCACATCGGACCTTTACTCAGAAAGATCCAAGGCTTTGTTTTGGGTTGCACTACCTGACCAACAACTACCAGCATTGTTTCTGAAGCTCTGCCACACCCTCACGTAGCCCAGGGCTCTGTGGGTCACCCTACCCCACTGTCCTCATCGAAGACAAAGACTTCCTCAGAATCCCTCATTGTATGACACATGGTATAGGTCTCCGTTTTCTTTTTAGATTCAGGAGGTGTGGCCTTGGAGGATGTTTTTGCCAAAAGGCAGCATCAGCACATCTAAAAACAATAGCTAACAGCCGTTGTCATATGTGTGTGTTCGAATGTCTAAGTTTGTCTATTCAAAGATGCCTTTAAATAGCCACTCACTGAGCATTTGCCTTCTGAAATTCATGACTGTTTGAAGCCAAGACAGTAAAACAAGTCATTTGCAACCATATCTCTTTGTGTGCTATAAGGGTCTTAGTAAATGAAGTAAATCAATCGTTTAAGCAGCTGGCATCTCTACTACTTTTTTGTTTTTCTGAGAAAATTTGTCTGTGTTGATGTGCAAATTAGCTTGCTGTGTTTTCCCATGACAGTCGTCTGTATGTACATTTTTCTCTCTCTCTGTGTGTGTGTGTGTGTGTGTGTGTGTGTGTGTGTGTTTAGGGATGTGTCAGGTGTTTACACACACTGTAGATGCAGTGACTTTGGTGCCTCCAGTGGCAGATTTATGACGGTGTCTTTTAAACAGTGATTGCAGACACATACGCACACTGACATACTGCTTTGTAGGAGGTTAGATTAGTTTTGCCTCCCGCTGTAAAAATGACATTCAAACAATCTTGAAATTGTCTTCTATAGTGAGCAAATAGCAAACAAACATCATCTCTTTATCACTTATCTATATGTTAGAAAGTATGTTGCAGCTGTAGTGTTAATAATTTGCATATTTGTAGGGTCGTAGTGTTTCAAACAGTCCTGCAGTCAAATATGTTGAATTGTGTACCTTGTCTCATTGAATGCAGTGCAGGCAGAATATGTAGAATGACTGGGCTTCTGGTAAGTTTGTGATATGACTGATATTCAAACTGTATAAGTACAGAAGAGTAACACACACAAGTGTTGTTTTCTGAGAATTCAGTCAGAAAGTGACAAATGAACACTCATAATTATACAATTGTACAAATGTACTCTATGCAATAATTATAAATATAAACAGCTTGGATTTATATTTCATAACTACATATACAAATGTGCAATATGTGTTTATGGGTAGAATAAGAGATGAGTATAAGAAATATCTTAAGAAATATATATATATATATATAAATATATATATATTAAGAAATATCTCTAAACAAATGATATTCATGCTAGCAATGTGGGGAAAAATATTCAAAAACAGCAAGTCAAATTCAGGAAAATAGTAATTTCAAGAGTGAACTTTTTTGGTTCGATTATGAGGTTAAAGAAACATGCTGAAATAAATTGCGGTTAAACAGTGTGCATGTGTGAGTATGTTCAAAATATGTTTTTAAAAATATAATTTTTATTTTATTTTTTCCTCAATATTTTTTATTTTCACATTTAAACACTTTGAAATACAGCCTTTCACATTCGTAGGCATTCTTCCAAATTCCATACAACCATAAGATTGCAGCATTTACTCTAGAAAGATGAAACTAAATAAAAAAGTTTTGTCCACCACTGTACTGAGGAATAATGGCTCTCAGTGAATTTGCTGAATAAAATAATGTTTCAGTAAAAATATATTCTCAATATTTTTATGTATTAAAAAAATAAAAAGCAGTAAGACACTTCAGGCTGTGCTTTATTGTGAAAATAGTCATTTCTGTGTGTCGTGCCTAACAACACCCATTAGCCATTACTGTATTCTTAATATAGCTAAACCTCTCTAGAACCTTATTGGTTAATAGCCCACCTAGAGTATACAGGTATGTACTATAATAGTTAACACATTCAAAACAGGAAAACCTATCTATCTATCTATCTATCTATCTATCTATCTATCTATCTATCTATCTATCTATCTATCTATCTATCTATCTATCTGTCTGTCTGTCTGTCTGTCCATGTATCTATCCATGTATTTTCATTATTTTAGCAGCTTAAGCAACCATGGGCAAAATATTGTCCTCATTTGAATTTTAGTTTAGGGGATATTTGTATTGCACAGCTGTCCGTTGTGGTTACTTGGATGGATGGAGAAATGTTATTTTAACATTTGTTACCTTTAGCAATGGTTTAGCAAAGCGTAATTACACACATTTGCATCTTAACGTTTACCTGCTAACAACAATTGACAAAAGCCAGACGCAATTATAAAATGATTTACTGAGAGGAACAATTTACAGAGGAAATGGCTTGTCTGTTTCACACAAGGTACATGTGACTGTGTGAGTGTGTGTGTGTGTGTGTGTGTGTGTGTGTGTGTGTGTGAGTGTGAGTGTGTGTGTGGCTCTCATAAGAAGGTGCAGGTCTCATTAATCCATTTTACAAGCCAGAGATGAGGAGCGATACGGCACAGATCCTGATTTACTGCCTGTGAGCTTCAGTGAGTGATAAAATATGTTTACTATCCTCCTACATGTAAACCTCAGCACCCCACCACTCCAACTGTGCCCAGACAAAACACCAGTTACACTGACAAATGCTGGCATATACGGAAAGACTCGTGACCAAATAGTTATATATAAATGTCCAAAATTTGAATTAATACAAATGCATTGGACCCTAAACCCGATGTACATAGTCTTGCATAATTTCCATTTAATTCATTTAGTCCACTCTTGTTCTCTGCCTTTAATCTCAGGCCTAATCACCAATTGGTGGAGAACACCAATCTGTAGTATAATTTCCACTAAAAAACTTCCATCATGGATGACCTTTTTCTCATTTTGGATGGATAATTCTAAGAGAAATTGAACACTCATGCCACAGAATCTGTTGAGAACTAAGACTTAAAGTGATTGTCTTAAGTAAAAATGTAGCTTGTGAAATGAGGTATGGCTGAGCTTCTGATCTAAATACACTTCTGGTTGTTCTTCTGTTATGTCATTATGGGACTTGGTAGATTAAAATGTTACCAGACCAGCCCATGGGCAGTGTTCATTTTTGACACAGTTTTTGTCTTTTGATGAAAATATACTTTGCATTTAGTCACTATTTTGTCAATAAGAAGTTTGGGTCGGTAAGTTTTTTTTAATAATATTTGAAAACAGTTTCTTATGCTCACAAGGCTGCATTTATTTGATCAGAAGTAAATGCAGCCTCTTTTTACAGTAAAAACAGCAATATTGTGAAATATTCTTACAGTTTAATTCTAAAATGCTGATTTGCTGCTCAAGAGACATTTGTTATTATTTAACAATGTCTAAAAAACGTTGTGCTGCTTAATATTTTTGTGGAAACCATGGTACTTTTTTAAATGATTTTTTGATGAATACAAAGTTCAAAAGAATAGCATTTTTTAAAAAATAGAAATCTTTTGTAATAAACATCTTCACTGTCACTTTTGATCAATTTAATGCATCCTTGCTGAATAAAATTAATTGCTCAAAACTTTTAAACATGTATGAACTTGTAAAAACTGTCCTTTAAAAAAACCTGAAATAACATTGAGTACACCATGTTGCTTAATGCTTTATTTTTCGTCATCCAGCAATCATACTTTTCTTGATTTTTCTTCTTCAGAAACATTGCATTATTAATATCTTTAGCATATTGTCTCTGTTATCACTGATGAAATAAAAAAAAAACACTTTGTTAGTGTCGTCAGTAATTTTGTTGACAAAATGAACACTGTTTTGACTAAAGCTATACATATCCTGTTTACCACTTCTGCCATAATGATTTCTTTTTTTATTTGCTCTTTTCCTCTGTCTTTGGCTGAAGGGACAGCTCGTCCAGCTGGGCACGAATCACCCATGAATCTCCAGTGGTATAGCGAGGGAGCAGGAAATAGAACGGGAGGCGTTAACCCGATAAGACTGCTGTTGCAGAGCGGGGACACTCTGTGTCTCTCTCTCTCTTCCTCCCTCCCTCATTCTCTCTGTCACCCTCTATCTCTCCATTCTTCTCCCTCCTTACAGTTGCTACAGGCTCTTACATAAGCCAGTTGGATATTTTCAGCCTCTCAGCACAGATGCAGTCAAGTTGAAGAGAACGCATTAAATATTTCATTTTGCCTCCTCCCAGACCTGTCTAGTTGGGGTGAATCAACATTATAATACTACGCTGTTTTTATCTGCGTCTCCGTGCCTTGTTTCAGAATGCCAATCAATCTGATGCTTTTTCTATTATGTGGGTTAGTCTATGCAGAGAAGGGAAAAAAAGAACAGCGAATGGGCAGAAGTAGGTGGGAAACACCCTTAGAGATGTCCTCTATACCATCTATTTAGTAAACTGACCTACATTTGAATGATAAAAAAACGCATTAAATGTTGTGTTAAAAGCTTTACCTCTCAAGGATCTCAAAGAGACTCACTATTAGCAAGGTGATCTCTGTATATGATGACTGAAGATTGGTTAGGTCAAGAGGAACATATATACATATCATTGTAGCCATGCTAAACGGCTTCAATAAAACAGAACTCAATAGGGGTGAGTTGAATATAGCTCGCTGTGTGTATAGTGCTGAAAGTCACAGATGGCACATAGAGTTACGCAAAAACCAGAAGAGGCCATTTTTCACAGAATGGGAGAGGTCCAGAAGTGAGGATGGTGACAATATGCGTGTGTCTAGGATTTTATGGTATTTTGTGGATGTTTTCTAAGCTCCCTCATTCTCACCTCTGAACCTGATTTATGTAAACCACATTGCTGGACTTGTTTTCCAGCATGTACCGTAACATGACTGCCAATCACTACACCATTTTTACTGTTTCCTGCATTTGCAGTGATGTTGTCATGTTCGTTGTTCCGCTTCCATGTGTTTTCTCTAAAGAACATGATTTTGAGTGTCACTGTCATTGCATTTTATGTGTGGGATGCTAAGGATAATGTGTGCCAGGTTGAAGTTATAATTGTTTTGATTCATATTTTAAAATACATGGTCATGGTGATATCAGTTTTATACAACAATGTTTCTTTTTTTATATATAATATCTTGGAACAAAAAGCATCAAAATGCATTGTTTAACCTAATAGATAGCATTGTCCAGTGAGGCATACAAATCATTCGTCCACGCTGTGCCGTTCAGTTGAGAATCACAACTGCTTTTGAAGCATTTGCCTTCCAAATACTGCTCATAACTAATTAAAACAAGGTTATGACTGTGAGGAAGGACTGTAATGGGTCATTTGACATGTATATGTGAATCTAAAAATAATTGACTAATAAAATACGTTTAAATTAATATTAACCTTGTGTGCTTATAAGGTTGTGGACCCCTTAAATGTACTCCATGTAAGCATGTGCTTTTCCTTTCTGTGTAAGCTTTGTTATTGTCGCATTCAGGTTGAATCCTGATTTACCAACAATAGCAAATGACAAAACACTGTTTCAGATGACTCATTCTTATTCTGAGAGGATGTGATGACTTGGACTGAATTCACATCCCTTACTCAAAGGTGTAGCTAATTAGTTTTATGAATCATTGAAAGTGATAATTAACGTTAACGTGTTGTAGGGAATTTGCTGCTAATTAGGTCAAAGATGTAGAAAAACAGAGAGATTAGATGAATTTCTTAAGTTAGTATATTCTCTCACTTCAAATTCTCCATTCTCGACTGCTTTAAAAATTGGCCTAAATAATATATCAAAGCATGCATGTACTTTATGGGCTTGTATCTTAAAAAGCTTTTCTGTAGCGATCCTGTTTTTGAGATACTGTCTACTTATTTGGTCTGGTGGAGGCAATATCATAGCATTTGATCATACACAGTCATTATGGAGACCCCCATCAGGCCACGAAGGATGATTTGAACTGTTGAGCGTGTATGTGATTTTGTAATCTGTATTATCTGTAATCAGAACTCTCAGATTCAATCTGAAACTATTTCAGTTACAATACTATAATATAAAATGTAATGCACTTAATTTTAAACCCATAGTCGTTGACCAGGTTTATTGCAAGTTGTGTAACTGTGTTAAATCTTGAAATCTGAAATTGTTGCAAAGAGGGAACAGCTTACAAATCATGTATTTTATAAATATAAACTGTACCGATTCTAAAATCGAGATTCTCAGTTCTCTAAATAACAACAACAACTGCTTGGTGACCTGAGGGGAGCTGTGTAGTATGACAGTCACATGAATCACTGTTCATTTTCAAACGTCTTATCCAAACAAAACATGAATTTTGACAAGGGTACGTTTGATCTGTCTATGCAACAAGG
This sequence comes from Tor tambroides, assembly GCA_021397915.2. Lineage (NCBI taxonomy): Eukaryota > Metazoa > Chordata > Actinopteri > Cypriniformes > Cyprinidae > Tor > Tor tambroides. Next base: position 8,438 of record JAFVLL020008470.1, read on the forward strand.
TAGCAATTACTTCAAAAGAAGAACACCAAACAATATAGAACATTTACATCAGAGTTTTCAAGCTTTTAGGAGACAGCTAGACCCTTTGAATGAAACATCGTCGGAACAGCCAACAATCTTTTTTCTTCTGGTGCACTTGAATGCAACGTAGATATGAATGTGTGATAAGGATTTCAAAAACAAGGCACGCTCAATCTGCTCTCCTCTTCTGCTGTGTGTTTCACACATCATGGCTGGTCTGGCTTTCCTTGTCTCTTTGCAATTTTCATATTCTTCAAAGAGAGATGGTTCACACTGTGGGCAATTGTAATTAGGTCATCTTCTCCTCTCCCTGTTCTCTTACGGCCTCACTCTCTATCTTTTCACTCTCTTTTTTTATACCATCTATCACTCTTATTTCTCTCATCCTTGCACCTTCCACCCTCTCCCTTCATATTTTCTTGGATCGGTTTACAATGCAAGCGAGTGGTGAAGAAGAAAGCAGATTAGATGCCCCCTTTGCAAGACAGCTGAGGGGGAGGATACGCGTTAGAGCTGGGGAGCTGGAAATAGGCGGCTATATTTGGTGTTGCAGAATGTGTTAGGCAGGAGATGGAAAGAAATTGCAATTCTGTTTACAAGGCATGGAGGCTGGGTACCAATGTGGAGTCTAAGGAGCTTTGGGTCTGGAGGCCTCTCTGGCAGTCTCTCTTTCTGGCTGCTGTAGGCCTATGGCTGCTTGCAACACTGCCTTCCACAGTGGAAACAGAAGCGGAGAGCGCTGGGCAACCTGCAAGAAGTGTGTGGAATTGACAAGTATCATACTTTAGCTTTAGATAATGTTTATCCAAAAGAAATATAGTGTAGTCGCTTACTTGAGGGTCAATGGTAATTACGGCCGCAGTAATGCGACCATTCAGAGTGAACGCACAGCCTTTGTGACAGTAACTCAGATTCTTAGCCTGCCACTATAACCTGAAAAATCATGAGAATCTTGAGAATCCTAATTAGCATTTTAATGTCGATCTGTGATGAAGATGGTGCTTTTGAGATTAGAGAATTATATTGCTGATTGCTTACACAATCTACTGTTTTCACTGAGAAGATAATTCCCCACATACTTCATAAGGCAAGTGTTGTGTCACATTAATAATGTGATGTTGCCTATGTGGATACCTGCACTGTGTCCAGAATAATACTATTATTTCAAACTGAATGGACAAGTCTGTTTATGGAGACTAACATATCTTTGTGCCTCTTTAAGCAGCTTTGAATGTTTCTGCTATAACTTTATATTTATATTCTCTGTAGATTCTGACTTATAAAAACTACTTAAAATAGTTTTCAAATCTATGTAAATACAAGTAAAGGATAATATATCATTTCTGTGTGTTCATTTTGTTTCATATCTTTTAATGCAAATATTTTTTATTTGTCAAGGATGTCTTAAATTGATCAAAAATGCTACTAAAGACATTTATATTAGCTACAAAAAGCTTTGAATCCTGAAAAAAGTATTATTTTGTCCACAAAAACTGTTTATAACATTGATAATATTAAGAAATGTTTCTTGTGAGCCAAATCAGTATATTAGAATAATTTCTAAAGGATGTAATACCATGCACTTTTTTGATTATTGTCAATTTAAGTGTTGCCAGGTATTGCTTCATTAACAAACAAAAGCAAAAAATAAAATAAACTGAAATAAGATCAAATCTTTTGTTTTGGAAGTAAAATAAAGATATTGTTAACCCTAAACCACAACTTGCCACTTTATTAACTTACTATAGTGTCACATTATGTGGAAAAAAACAAGTCCAAAGATGCTTATAATAACTGGATTTGGCAATATGCCAAACACTTACAACCCACTCTCTCTTAGGCCTTGTTTACAATCGCTCTCCATCACTTTCACAACACAGACACAGAACAATCTAGGCAAACCATCTAAAATGAATTTTTCATGCATACACTCATTGTGAGTCAAAGTTACCGAAAAATGAAAAACAAAACAAAACAAAACAAAAAATCCGATAAAATAAAGTCTGTTCACTTCCAAAGTTTCCTGCACATGCCCCCTTTTGCCATTGGTTAGAGAAACAGATAGCCTTGCTCCAAACTGACAACCGACCTGGTTCATCCAGTGTTGTGTTGGACTGATCGTAATACTCAAACAGTAATGTTTTGATAGCTCCACCGCACTGTTATTATAGTTAACTAAAACCATTAAAATAAGTTAATAAAATACAAAAATCTTTAAACTTATTTTATTTCAGCTAGTATCCAAGGGAGCATTTCTCATTTTTAATGAGTTTAACTTACCTTACTAAAATGGAAGTAAAATTAATTTAAACTATATAGACATATATATATATATAAAATCCAAAAGAATAAAAATAACCAACACACAAAAAAAGGCTAAAACTATAACTACAATTAAAATGACAATAGAATGTATTAAAATAAAAGCTAGTTCAAAATATTAACAAAAACTATCATAGTATCTCAATTATCCTAAAAAACACTGGTTTGCTGTTTACACTTTTCAGAGGAATCAACCAATAAAAGGCTAACTTATAGTCGTCTATGCATATTAAGTTGGCATTTATTATTTCAACACTAAAAATATTACATATTTCACCAATGACCATCTGTTCATATAGTAACCTTGACAGTTGGTAAAGCTATGGTTTCTGTAGAGTGTAGTCTGGTGAAAAAAGAAGTATAGTACTATATGTTACAGAGGCTGCAAGAAGTGCCCTAGATCCTAGATGGAAATGATCCAAGATGAATAGTCTTTCAAATATATGCCATAAAGTGTACCAATACAGATGTACCACATGTGCATCAGAGTGCATCTGCCAAGAACTGAAATTCACTGCCATTCTTGTCATTTGAAAAAGTTTTTCCATTGTTTGAAAATACATGAATATTTCATGGAGTTTTTAATGTTCCTTTAATGACAGTCAAAATCTTAATGAGTCTTTCTGAAATTCTTCAGAGCCATGTATTTAAGAGAATGAGAATGAGAGAAGTGTGACAAGCATGTTAGCATCACAGTGTTTTGGTGAATGTGTCAGTGAATGAGACGGAACAAGTGAGAGCAGTGACAATGTTGATATGTATGCTTGTAAATATCTACCTCACTCATTTGAATCATGCTGTGTGTATTTGTGCCTAGCTGTGCGTTTGAGAGAAAGTTGGAAGGAGGGCTCCGAGCCATTCCCGCCCTCCCTGCATCTCCTAGGCTCTGGATTGGGTGGCATTTCCATGGCTACGGTGGGGGTAGCGCTGTGCCTTTTGTGAAGAAGTAGTGTGACTGTTCTGCTTGTCTCATGCTCCAGTCTACACTCTTATAAATAACATTTAAGATAATGTAAAAAAAAGAGGACGATGTGAGGTTTTAAATATGCACTTGTAAAATCAAATCAATTTGTAAAAAAAATATTAATGTCACTGTATTTTTATATTCTTCAGCCAAATGCATTTGCATTTGTCAATTCCAGTTTTTTTTATTTTAATGCATATAAAAGAATGTCTGTGTAATCCAAACGTATATGTAAATATTTAGTATGAATCACTTGCTTATATTTTGCCTATTTTATATAGTACTTTGTATACTACTCAATATAACACTTGCAAACTTCTTGTTGTATCAGCACCATAGCTTGAGGCAATATGTCCATGGCTGAAACATAGCTGTGCTAATAAGTGATTCATACTAATATTCAGTAAAACAACACTCTTGCTTGTGTGTTATTGGTTTACATATTAACTAATCTATATTAAATTATTTAGTTACATAAAGATATGTACCACAGAAGTGCAATTAATGTCAGCCCCTTTTCTATTCTCGAAATAGCCGCGAAAGTCACCGGTAACCATAGTGACAGTGACTGAAGTATATATATCAAAGATGGCGACCTCAATAATGGCGGCGCGAATTTACCTGCCAGATCTTGATTAACGTAAAGCAGGAGTTTGGGGTGTGCAGCAACTGGACCACGAAACGGACGGGAACGACTCCAGCGGAAGATTGGATCTGAAACCTTCAGATGACACATCGTTTATAATGTATATACATGTGTCTGTAAGTTTCCGAAACGAAAACTCGCATCCTACATGAGACGTGCTCACAGTATGATCTGACAGACAACAATCTGTGCTATATTATAAAAATACGCTTGAATGAAAATACGGTTGTGATTCCTGAAAAATGTAAAGGTGTCACACTTGTTTATTATACAACTGTGTGTGACCGTAATTGTGTTCAGCACTTACAGGCTGGTTCACATAGAAACTGTAGCAAACGCTTCCCGTTCTTCTAGCATCTCTTTAATGCTGCATTCACGTGCTATCGGAATTATCGTAAATACGAGTTTCCTATTCGGAAATTGGCCATATTATGCTGCGTTCCAGGCAACCCCTAACCCATGTTTTTCCAACCTTCTACCCGTGAAAGTGCACTGGAACGGCAGTCAAACCCGTGACTTCTCACCCGTGAACTCGTACTAGATAGATATACTCCCAGTTCCGCGCTCTGACGTCACATAGCCCACGAAACAACAATGGCAGCCCCTACAGATGCGGTGTTTTTTTTACGGAGTGTCTATTTACACTAAGTGCAAATAGCCCGTCTTGTTGGCAAAGGCTATTTACACTAACTCCGCCCACTAACGTGATTGAGTTACTCAACACTAATAAAGACGCAAATTCAGTATCATTTACAGTGGCGCAGGGAAGACGCATGCTTTTTGACACGAGTGACCCGAGTTCGAGTCTGCCCTTTTGCCGAACTTTTTTTTATCTCATATTGCATCAAAAAGGCATTTTTTAAATAAAAATGAAGGAAGTAATCAAAAAGTTGAAAATAAGTGTATCGGGTAGGGTTAGGGTAGGTGTAGGGAGGGCTTTATTGTCCCAATAAGGTGGAATGCATTTAATAATTTGAATTAAAATTATAATTTACACTCGATACGTTATTATTACCAATGGGAAGCTACTTTTTATTCTTTCCGACATTAAAGCACTTGAATACGACAAGCTCTTAATCACGACTTCATAAGTGGGAAATAGGAAATTTTCGATAGCACGTGAAGGCAGCTTAAGGCCGTTCATGTCCAATTTCGACTAGGAAGCACGTATTTACGATAATTCCGACAGCACGTGAATGCAGCAATAGTTGTTATAAAATCTTTTCCATCCCACTTTTAATACGCAAGTACACGTTTTGGGTGAACGGTTTCTAAAACAGTACTGGCCGTATTCTGCTACTGTGTACACCAGGACCTCGTGATGACAGACTTATTCATATTTTGTTACTCTTGAAAGCTTGCCAGTTTGAAGTTATGATTAACAGTTATGATTATGTGGTCTTTCAGAAGTGTGGTGTTGCTCTCACGTGTCTTCAGATGTGAAAGAGAAAGACTACAGGTCTCCACAGGTGAGTACTGTTACTACCAAACACACACACCCTTTTCCAGATCTAGTTTCAGCATGTCATTGCAGCCAGTTTATTTCACTCTAACTTCCTCAGACATATTAACCCTTGTGTATTGGCTTTACAATGGGTAAGCAAAAAAAGGACTCTACAAAATATAACTCCTTATAAAATATGCAGTTGAGTACACTTCAAACTTCAAGCCAAATACACAATGTATTTTTAGTTATTTGTTTTGCGTAAACCGGCTTGCAGTATTGAATAAATGATTTATACATTGATTACTTTTATACATCTTTTTAAAATATAGTAAAATATATATAGTAAGTCATCTGGATCCTATCAGTGAAAGACTTCCAGCAGGTAAAATAAAGATCCCTTTATGTCTACTTTGTTTTAAAATTCAGTTTATTTTTGTGCTGTACTTCACTTTGGCAACATCCAATAATCCAGTCATCGTTTGACAGACAATGTTGTCTTATCATTACTACTTTTGAACCTGCCGATTTGGATGAGACAAGCAGATGATTTGCCAGAACTATTTGAATGTTTATTTAGTTTAAAACTTACCTGCTGTTTTTATTTGTACAGATGAAGATGCTGCTTTTTTGGTGATGGGTGATGTTTGGTCACCAGTTTTGAAAGATCATTGCAGCTCTTGTCTGACTTGTCTGTCTTAGTTTGATATCTCGAGGAATTTCACGACAGGGGTATTCCAAAGGGATGCACAGAGACATCTTGTTTTTTCTCACCTGACGCTTTTCTGCGAATTTTAAAAGAGAGGATTTTTTTGGTGGAAAGAGATGAGGAATTGTGGTGATTCTCCTTGAGGAATTTTTAAATAGTCCGTCTGCTTTTTCAAAGAACTCCAAAACTAGGTGCATTAACAATTGTAAAATTGACCTATATAAGAGCGTGTTTGATAAAAGACATTTTATTGATGTTCCAGTTTTGGAAAAATTAATTTCAACCCCTTTAATTGAAGTATGTAATAATATCTCATAAAATCAAGTTCAGTCTGCACCTTTTTTGAAAACAAGATCTGTGTTACAATCTTTATACATGTGCACACACACACACACACGCACACACACACGTCTAGCCCCCCTTTTTATGCGACCCAGTTTCTAGAGCCCAGTAGCATTGCATGCTTCACCTCACTGGTTCCCAGTTTCACAGCTATGTCACAATTTCTCATCTCAAGGCTGTAGAAGTGGACAGGTTATGGGGCCTAAGAGAGAAAAAGGACGAATAAAAGTGTCAAGGCATACCATGAGGGAAGGTGAAGAAAAAGACCGAATATAGCATAGTCTTTGCTTGTGTGTGTGTGTATGTGTGAGAGAGAGAGAAGATGAAGTGGAAGAATTGAAGGGGAGGGCATAACGGATAACAAACAAATCTAGACATGTTTCCCCCTCCCCTCCCAGTCCACCACAGACAGACTAATTTGCATAAAGGGCCGCAGGGCTTTTGACTGACAGGGCTCCAGACGGCACTGTGCTGCTGCTTCCACTTTAAGTGGGCTGGTGTGGGGCACTGGGGGGGGAGGAGTCAGCCTGGACACAAGCCCTCCTCCTCGCCAACTCCAACCCCTGCTCTCTAATTGAGATATATACTAACTCCGTCCTATATGGCGCGCTGGAGAGGGGAAAAAGAAAGAGAGAGGAAGAGAAAGAGAGTTTTGGGGGGGGGGAAGAGACACAAGGAAGTGATTTGTGGTCGTGATGACACCTTGTGTGTCGCTGGTGCCTGTACATTGCTGCGGCACTAAAAATGCTCCACAGCAGTGCTGCGTGGTTGTGTTGAGATGAGGAGAAAGAGGAATATTTGCTTTATTTAAACATGTTGTGGCTGTGTGTGTGTTTGTGTGTACAATGGAAATGTCTGTAGATTTGGAAGCATGCAGATTTAAGTTAATTTTCCCACTACAATAAAGAGGCTGATATCATGTTAAAGTGAGCATGGTGTCACAATGCTGCAAAATTTCCTTACAATTGGCTATAATGTTTGAAAGATTTTAAAGATCTAGAAAGATGTTTAGGTAGTGACATGCCATTTATATGCACATTAATCAATAAAAAATTGAAGATGTGAACTTAGTTGAAAATTAAAAATTGGTTTCAGAAGTAAAATGCACTGTAAGAAAAAGGAAAGAAAGAACCAGATACCTCAGATGAAGATCTAACGAGATAAAATTATACAAAATCTAGAGTTTCATGAAAGCTGTATCTAGAATGTCTAGAAATTGATGCAGTCCTACTTATATCCTTTGAGGGGTGGCAGACACGTTCAAGCCAGCTGATTTTCAGTATTTGTTTACATTTGATTTGTGTTGCATGCTGAGGTTGTGGACATATTAGAGTCATACATGTTTTCAAGGCCCACAAGACCCTGGTGATATTTGAACCTTATTTTGGAAATCACTGTGATATAAATGTCTCTGGAATGAGTAACCAGCTTGTCAATCAAGCTATTTGAAGTCTAGGGATGTGAGCCATTCCAAGATGAATTAAGGATGCTTTTTAAATTCTAGCTGAGTTTGTAAATTTGAATTAAATTTGAATTGTTGTAGCAAACAGAATCCAGCGTTGCATTTAAGAAAGTAGAATTAAAATGAGGAATTCATAACTGCAATGACTGTAATTTTTAAAGTGTGGTATTTATAAGCCTTACAGACAGACAGATTTGTTTAAAAAGTCACTAAGAAATTTGTACTTGATTTATATTTCATACATTTATTTTCATTTTATGAACCAATGTGGAAGAACACTTAATTTACAAGAATACCATTAGAATGAGCAATTTCCACTTTCTGTCAGTTCAATTTAAATTTCAATTCCATCACAAACAGGGAGCCAATTCTTTTAACTTTTTTCTTTTTTTTAATAACAAGAGTCTTGCAATATTGCATTTACATGTAATATGGATTGAGAATATGATTTTACACCCAAAGCTTTAGGCACATCTGGGAACAGCTGTTTAAGGCATCAAGGAGTAGTTTAGCAGTCATATATCAAGTACTAAGCAGTATTTCATTAAGAATGTCTGATACCCTGATAACCCTACTAGCTAGTTAAGGTGATGAACTTCAGTCACTGAGCACCACAGTTGCCCGCACAACATGTGTAACTTGTCCAAATCATTTTCTGCAAATTAGACTTACAATGTGCACTTCCTCTGGGATGTCTACAGATTACATTATAATCACATTTGGACTACAGCCAACACCATATTCGATTTTATTCCTAAATGTTTCTATCAGTCTCTGTGAAGCAATGTCAAACAGATGGCATTACTTGTACCGAAAGTGATTCTATATGCTGTAAATAAATAATTTTGTGCAAGTTAGAATAGTGAGATATTCTCTGCAAAATATTCCCCGATAAATAGCTTAGAGTTGCTGCAGCTACCAAGCCGTTAGTTGAAGTGCAACAACAAATTGTTCTAATAATATTTCATGTGAAGTTCTCTCCTTTTTATCACCACAAAAGCTTTGTTTTTAGCCTCAATGCTAATTTCTGTGGACAAATGTTTTGCTTTTTCTATAAGCTCTATGTGCAATGTCCCAAAACATGGCTGTTTCAGAGACACACACTAACTCTTTAAGTCTTGCAGAAAATAATAAATAGAGCCAGTATCGCTATGTGATAGTCTGCTGATAACTTTGTTCAAGTTTGTTCATGTTCACAAGATACAGAATGAGTTATAAAGTGAAAGAAGGGTGGAACAGGAGAGATTATCAGAAAATGTCCTAAAGCATCTTCAGCCATGACAATGCATTGGGACATGAAGTGATTCTGATAGTAGTAGTCATCTTTGACTTTTCCTGCATATCCCCCAAACAGAAAGTGGTCCTGTCACTTTTTCCCAGGGAAGATAATAGAAAAGGAACAGAAAAGTTTTATTATGAGTGCTCTCTTGAGTAACTGATATATTTCTTTGTCACAGTCAAGCTTGAAATATTCAGGGTAGCATGTTAACTCTTATATAAAAATGCATGTTAACATGTTATCTTATTCAGTAACATATTTAATACCTTTTAGTTAAGTGAGATTCACAAAGTTTGGTTTAGTAAGTTAAAATTTTCTAATGTGTCTTTCATATCATATCCATCCCTATAATCAGAAGAATTCTTCTGAATGCAGTCATATTCCACAATAGGCTGTTCATTTGACAAAGAAATTGGAAAACAATAATTACATAAAGGAACATTACAGCATGTCTTCTGTTGTCATGGAAGTTGACATTGTTTGTGCCACAGCTAAAACTGTCGCAAACAGCATTGAAGGAACAGAAAATTGCAGCATTGTTGATCTGTTACAGCCATTCTCCACTGAATCAAATTCAGCAAATGCTAAATGCGTTCATGTACTGACAGTTAAAGACTGAATCTATGGCAGTAAAGAAATAAATGGCTTACAATTTCGAGAAAGCTTATGAGTAGCACCAAGGATTTGCATCCTGATTTGGAGTGCCATAAGCAAAGTTAGCTCATTGTTATGCTATTAATTTCCATCAAGGGACCACATTACTCTCAAAAGTAATGACATTTAAACAACCTTCTTAACCACACAGTGTGAATGTATTGAATTATTGAATTATTCCAAAAGACGACTGCAAGCAGGTTGATCTACTTAATAACCCCATAAAAGCCATATGTGAATGCATACATATTGTATTAACATGCATAGTACTTTATAATTGTAGGTTAACCTCTTAAGGCAAAGCTGCACTCTAATGTAGAATCCTAATGGTGCAAGTTATATCAATTCATAAATTAAAGAAAATTAAGTTCCAGAGGCTTTACCCCTTTATTGACTTAAAATATAAAACTATTTAAATAGTTAATAGTAAATAGTTTTTTTAAAATTAATAAATACATTTGTGTCATAAATCAAGAAAAATAAATTCCTTGCCAGTATACCTAAACCAAGTGTTTATTCACTGATTGACTGGGCAATTGCGGACACAGCATTATGGCTGTTGCAGAGATTATTTTTGCAATTTTTAAGCAATAGTTCATCCAATACTCTCATGTTGTTCCACACTTTTTTATTATTATTTTATCTTTTGAGGTTTTTAATTATTTGTTGATCTGGGTCAGAAATCTAAGACTGAATGATTTGTTCACTAATTGGGTGAAGATTTTTATATACTAACAAAGCAAAATTTGGTCTATTTCTCTTACAAAGCTATGTGGCTTGTATAAATATTAAGTGCCTGAGTCAAACAGACTTTTATGATACTTTTTGGTGTTTTATCCCACTCTCCATTCATTATAATTGTGAGGAAAAGAGCGACCTGCGCAGTCTTCAGAATTTCTCCCTTTGTGTTCTGCAGAAAAAAGAAAGTAGTACAGGTTTGGAACGAAATGATGAAAGTTTTATTACTCAGGTGATCTAGTCCTTAAAAATCTTACATTTTTGCGAACTTTATGATGTCCTTAAAAAAAAAAGAAAAAAAAAAAGGTGTTCATCAAAACAACAAACATAGGCAAACTCGTAAGTCATGGAAGAACACAAATAGATGCATTAAGAATATCACACTGTGGAGAAAGAGAGCAAGAGATTTCTAGTTTCTAATCGCCCTATAGCAGACCACCACCACATAATGATTCCTGTGCATCTGGAGGGGGAGGCACTGAGCTAAAAATAAAAAAAAAATCACTGTGCGTGTGTGTGTGTGTGTGTTTGTGTGAGGGAGAATGAGATAGAAAGAGAGAGAGGAAGAGAGGTAGACGAGACAATCTATGCCTATCTGTCAGTCGATTGGCCAGTTAAAAATGCATACAATTACTTCCACCGGCTCAGAGGCAGAGCCATTTACATATGCATACGTGAGGGTACTGCCGGGGTGTTGAAACGAAGAAAGAATGCGAGGACGGAGAGAGAGAGGGTGGGAGGGAGAGGGAGAGATGCAGAGAGAGAGAGAGAGAAACATTAATCTTTAAACACTCAACATGCAGATTTATTGCCGACAGCAGGAGGACAGAATAAAAAAAAAACACTCGAAATGAAGGGATAAAAACTGTGAATTGTTAAGACAATGTTTGATTTAAAGTTCATAGGTGTTAATGGAATAGTTTACTCAAAAATAAATAAATAATAATAATAATAAAATATCATCCTCATGTCAAACCTGCATGACAATCTTGAGTCATCTAGAAGAATAGCCGAGCTGCTCTTTTCCATGAAAGTGAAATTAAATTAAATGACATTGAAAGCTGTCCCTGCCATTTTTAATATATGGGGAAAAAGAAACTTGGACGTGAAAAATAACAGAATTTTTATTTTTTAGTGAACTGTTTATACATTTAACTTGTTAAAATGCTCATGTTTTTTGTTAAACAGACTACAATAGAGGCTCGCTCAGAAATATTTTCACTATACCAGTGTGATATTTATAATAATTGTATAGTTTTATTACTAGTATAGATATATTTCCAGTCATTTTTTCATGTGGAAATTTTTGTGTGAAGCAGCTTATGAAAGCATGCGAGATCATTGGATTGCAATTCAAACCCTCACAATATGCTAATAGGTCCATTAAGATGTATTGTATCTTGATTTCTGATTAACAGATGCAAAAAATAAACAATGTAAATGGACAGTTGTTTTTAGATAAAAAAAAAATTGTGGTGATCTTTTCTTTCCTAATGCATGTCTAACAAAAATAATTTTCATAACAATACAAAACTAGACCTTAGACTATAAAGTCTGGTCCTCGTTGCAGCTTATTCAGGTCAAGGACCGCCCACTGAAACAGGAAGAGACCGTCTGACCAACATGTAAATCAACCATCCACAGTAGTGCTGATTATACCACAGACACAATTTAAAATAAAATATGAAGCAGAATATACAATTATACTTGTGGATATCTAGTTAAGTTGCTATATGTCTCCGACATATCACAAATATTTGGCAGGCTAGAAAAAAAACTATCTAGTACTAAGGCTTAGGTTAAAATGTTTATTCCTGGCAAGTATTAGCATATACGTCATTGCAGTGTTCTGATCAGTAGCTTTTTTATTGTTATTTTATTAGTTACATTGAGATATTGGGAAGGGCACACTTGTTCTTGATCTGAATTCAAGATTGACTGTATGGCACAGAGCCATGGTTGTTGTGGTCCTGGACATGTTCATATGCCCAGCAGATGTACGTAACAAGGAACACACTAAGTGCATATGTTTAACTTGACACATATGGAGAGAGAAAGAGTTGATGAAGAATGTTTAACAGAAATTGTTTTTTGGAAAGGCTTTGTTTAATTCTTTGCAATAGAAAATCTTAAAGGTGGGATATGTGTTTTTTCAAAAACGTTTTAGAAAACTGAGTCAGGCAAAGTACCAAAACAAACTTGTAGCCAATCAACAGTAAGGGGCGTGTCTACTCATGATGCGAGGAGAGAGCACTCAGTGCACATGACGGACATTAGCCGAGCCGAGCAACGACAGAAAGATAGAGATGGCGGATAAAAAACAAAAGAGGAAAACGTCTGTGGAACAAAAGAAGGCTTACACCGTGTGTACACCGGACGTACACCGGAAATTTGTGTCAATACATCATAAATAGAACGTGGCAGCAGTTTACTGTCGGAGATTTGTTGTGTCCCATCCACTGTAGACAGCATCACTGATTATAATGAGTTCTATAGTATTTTGTTGCGCCACTCGTATCTGGTGTAGACACGGTGTTACGATAAGGCAAGAAGTGGGACCCGTGTAAATATCGGATCAGAGATGAGAAAAGAACTCGCTGGAGAGAACTCAAGGAGCAGAAAGGCCTGTGATCGGATGCCGAGGTTGCTTTGTTTCTTCTCGATAGGTGAGTGACATTGGTTTTGCTTTGTTTCACAGAACTAATCGTTGCCTGGGATGCGTACGTATGAGTAAGGCGGATCTATCAAAATAGGGGCGAGACCCTTTTGGGGTAGGGGCGTGTTTGTTTTGGTGATTTCAAATATCAACATTGGCTACCAGAAATCACTTACCCCACCTTTAAAGTAAATTTGTCCCTTTTCTTAACCATCATCCTATAAACATGTATTAATTAATTTAGTTTTTAAATGACAGATCTAAAAATTAAGTTTAAGCATTATTATTGTTCCGTTAGTGGTGTGTGAGTAAGTATTGTTGTTGTAATGCTGTAATTTATCTTCCATGAAGAAGCATGGAGAAGCTTTAAATAAGTTTCAGTGCCACTTTGTAAACCTCTACACAGGCTCTAGACTCTTTGTTTAATTTCTACATTATCCTTCCTTCATTTTAAAGCTGTATACCTCTTTGTAGTCATCAGAAAAAATTGTTGCTTTTTTCCACATGCTGCTTCCATTTCCATATTTCCATTTTTCCATTTCCTTCTGTTTTTTTCACCCTGATGGAAACAAAGAAGGATGTTGAGGGCCCCTTGGTTCTTCAGCTCCAGCTCCAGTTAAAGTGGGGGGAAAGAAGAGGCCTCCTGCTTTCTCTGACATTGGCTGTAGAACCTATTATGGTATGAACCAGGACAGACAAACAGTTCATTCTGAAGTACATAGATCCATGAAGATGAACATGATATCCATGATCAGCTATTTAAACATGTCCACTCTAGTATAAAATGAATTCAGACAAAGATTGTAGGAATAACCCTTGATAAGCTTCAGCTCCGGCATTAGTGGAACTGATTTGTTTTAGAAAAGAGACTGGTCTGTGCCTCTACAAATTGGTAGCGTATTTAGCACAGTAGAGAAATACTCATTAGTCACTTGATTGCACTATTAAAGGGCACAAAATGTTTGTACTATTTTTTGATTTTTTTCAGCAGAAGATTTAATAAGGAATATATACAAACAACCAGAATTCTGAAAAAATACTTTTTTTTTTTTCTCATTAGGGCTCCCTGTCCTTTTGGCCTGTGGTGACCCTTGACCTTTCACATAAGACACAAACAAGGTTCCCTTCTGTCTGCTTCCTTGGGTGACGCAGGTCTCACAAAGCTCCTCTGTATCTGACTAGAATGAAAGGGAGTGACTGAATGCAGCTGAGGTCTGATTCTCTCTCTCTTACATCTTGCATTAAAAATGTATCACATATGTATTTCTTTTATTGTTCCCACAAATCTTAGAAACATTTGGTTGGGAAGATGACATGTTTAAAGGGATAGTTCACCCAAAAATGCAAATTTTGTCATCATTTACTCACTCTCATGTCGTTCTAAACCTACACGACTTTCTTTCTCTCTTTTCTATCTCTGGAACACAAACCAGTCCAAACAGTGGACGTCTAAAATGGTTTGGTAACCAACACTCTTCAAAATATCATCTTTTATGTTTCACACAAGAAAGATAGTCATACAGGTTTGGAACAACATGAGGGTTAGTAAATTGACAGAATCATTCCTGAGCTATCCCTTTAATTTGGGTTCAATTTTGATTGATGAAAATGTTTCCTCAAGGTTAGCATAACAGTTTAAAAGACCAAACCACTCAAGACTATCTGAACACTCTGTACCCATCATTATCCTGTATGTTTTATCTGCTTTTCCTTTTGCATCAGCTTAGCTGTTATACATTTTGCTGTTGAACTGTTAGTTGCACAGAAATGTAAATATAATGTATATCATTTATAGACTAGTGGCATCAAATGCAATAGCTTGTTTTCAAACAGGTTTCTGAAACATGCCCCCTTCCCTCCCTGCGTCAGAAAAACAGATAACCCTGCTTCAAAGTCGAGCCATTGGCTGAGCCAGTTGTTACTCTGTCAGGCTACCGAAATTAATAGATATTGTATTGAAATGGATTGAGTTGAGTAGTGCACAGTTGTTTTATGTGAAGATGTCCTGTAACTATTTTTTCCCTTCATGGGATGATACAGTAGTAATAATACTGTTGCTTCAAACCATCATTTTATTCTTGAGAAGGTTTCAAATGTTCAAGCATTGGATGGTTTGGTGAAACCCGTGGAGAGAAATGAGGTGTTAGAATCCATTCAATGCTGCAATCATGTGCCATGACACTAATATGCAAGCTGGAGGCAACAGGCTCGTTCCAAGGATTTCAAGGCGTACAGAAATGTTAAAGTTTAGTGAATAGCACCAGCAGTGTTCAGAGTCTAGTGAAATTTTAGCCCCCCTAATTCTCATGCAGCCTACAGCTAAGTGGAATCTGCTGTAAAGTACTTGAACTCTTGAGTTCTAATATGATAAACTTGTGTTACAATTGGAGGTAAGTTATGGATTAATAAAATATTAGATAATTATAGGTTTATATTTTTTTTTTTTTTTTTTTTTTTTTTTTGTTTACTGTGTTGAGACTTGCTGAAATCGCGTTTGGTCTCGTACTATATCGCATACCTTGTCAGTATCTGCGCTTGCTTGCCTATTTGTTGTGATAAACAGGATAGTGTGTTCAGCTGAATTCAATTTTCATTTTGTCAAACGGATATAAAAAAAGGTTAGTATACCACGACAGCGGTCGCAGCAGCCCTCGTGTGAAGCCCTCTTCGTGTGAAGACTGAAGAGTGTAAAGACCATTGGCTCTACCGTGTGATTCCACCGGTCAGGGACACTGGCAAGGGACATAAGTATCGCTTTTTATTTATCCTCTTTCCTACTAATTGTTTCACTTCTGTTTTAGTTTTCTTATAACCAATTCTTACCATGTGTTTCCAGATCACTACTATCACTACCACTCGCAGACCACGCATCACACACTGTAGGCAGTGCAATCCTAACAACCTGTGCACTTTGTCTATGTCTGCTAATCTTACTTTCTTTTTCTATTGGTCTCTGGAATTGTCAGTCTGCTGTCAACCAAGCTGATTTCGTTACTTCCATTGCTAGTCATTTAAGTCTAAACCTCATGGCCCTGACAGAGACCTGGATCAAACCAGAGGACAATGCTACACCTGCAGCACTCCAATAATTTCTCCTTTTCCCACACCCCCCGTTTAACTGGAAGAGGTGGAGGTGCTGGTCTGCTCATCTCTAATAATTGGAAATTTACTCATTTACCATCTTTGGGTATCCTTTGAATCACATTCGATTACTATTACCTACCCTCTTAAAATCCATTTTGTAGTTGTTTATCGATCTCCAGGACCACTAGGTAACTTTGTGGAAGAATTAGATGTGTTGCTCTCAACCTTTCCTGAGGATGGTACTCTCTTGGTACTTGGAGACTTCAACATCCACCTCGATAAACCTCAAGCTGCAGACTTCCACACTCTGCTTGCCTCTTTTGATCTCAAGAGAGTGTTAACTATGGCTACTCACAAATCAGGCAACCAACTGGACCTTATTTACACACGACACTGCTCCACTGATCATGTGCTGGTTACTCCACTGCACACCTCGGATCACTTCCTACTCACTCTTAACCTCAACATGATTCCTGACACAACACATACCCTTCCACATGTCACTTTTCGACGTAACTTACGCTCACTCTCACCCTCCTGGCTATCTGCTATGGTTTCATCTTCGCTTCCTTCCCCTAAACAGTTATCATCTCTTGATGCTAACAGTGCTACTGATACTTTCTGTTCCACTCTGACATCTTGTTTAGACACTTTCTGCCCCTTATCTTCCAGGCCAGCCCGTACCACCCCTTCTGCCCTTGGCTATCTGACATTCTCCGCGAACATCATTCTAAACTCAGGGCTGCAGAAAGGGTATGGCGCAAATCACAAAATCCTACTGACCTTAATTTATATCGATCACTCCTCTCTGACTTCTCTGCTAATGTCTCCACTGCTAAAAGGACATACTATCACAACAAAATTAACAATTCGCCTAACTCTCGCATGCTCTTTAAAACATTTTCCTCCCTCCTTTACCTCCTTCATCAACTCTAACAGCTGACGACTTTGCCACATTCTTCATTAATAAAATGACAAACCTCACTGTACAATTCTCCACACCACAAACTGTCAAACACATCTTACCAGCAAACATACACACATCCTTCTCTCCACTCTCTGAGGTAGAAGTCTCTAAACTCATCCTTTCCAGTCATCCTACTACTTGTCCGCTTGATCCTATTCCATCTAATCTCCTTCAAGCCATTTCTCCTGCAGTTGTACCTGCACTCACTCACATCATTAACACATCCCTTCACACTGGAGTTTTTCCTTCAGCATTTAAACAGGCTCGTATAACCCCACTTCTTAAGAAACTCACTCTTAACCCAACTCTTTTAGGGAACTGTAGACTGGTTTCCCTTCTACCTTTCATTGCAAAGAACACTTGAACGAGTTGTTCAAGTCTCTGCCTTTCTCACACAGAACATCCTCCTGGACAGCAACCAGTCTGGCTTCAGAAGTGGACATTCGACCGAAACTGCCTTGCTCTCAGTTGTTGAAGCCCTAAGACTTGCAAAAGCAGCTTCCAAGTCTTCTTAACTTATCTTGCTGGATCTGTCCGCTGCTTTTGATACGGTCAACCACCAGATCCTCCTTCAACCCTATTGAGAAAGGACATCTCAGGAACCGCACTTCAGTGGTTTGAGTCTTACCTCTCAGACAGGTCCTTCAAGGTATCTTGGAGAGGTGAGGTATCCAAGTCGCAACATCTCGCTACTGGGGTGCCTCAGGGCTCAGTTCTTGGACCACTTCTCTTCTCTGTCTACATGACATCACTAGGTTCTGTCATTCAGAAACATGGCTTTCCGTATCACTGCTGATGACACTCAACTCTACCTCTCATTCCATCCTGATGATCCGATTTCTTGCTGGATGAAGGACCGTCACCTTCAACTCAACCTAGCTAAGACAGAACTGCTTGTAGTTTCAGCAAACCCATCACTTCATTACAATTTCACCTTCCAGTTAGACTCATCAACCATAACTCCTTCAAAAACAGCCAGAAACTTTGGAGTTGTCATTGATGATAAGCTGAATTTCTCAGACCACATTGCTAAAACTGCCCGGTCCAGCAGATTTGCTTTATACAATATTAGGAAGATCAGGCCCTTTCCTTCGGAACATGCAACACAACTCCTTGTTCAAGCTCTTGTTCTGTCCAGACCTGACTATTGCAATGCTCTCTTGGCAGGTCTTCCAGTCAATTCCATCAAACATCTACAATTAATCCAAAATGCCGCTGCAAGATTAATCTTTAATGAACCGAAAAGAACGCACGTCACACCTCTGTTCATCAGTTTGCACTGGCTAACAATAGCTGCTCACATAAAATTCAAGGCATTAATGTTTGCCTAAAAAACCACCTCTGGCTCTGCACCCCTTTACCTAAATTCAGTACTTCAGATATGTGCCCTCTAGAAGCTTGCGTTCTGCAAGTGAATGATGAATGCCATCCCAAAAAGGCACAAAATCACTTCCACGGACTTTTTCATTCACTGTTCCCACCTGGTGAATGACTGCCTAACTTCAACCCAGTAGCTGAATCCTTAGCCATCTTCAAGAAACGGCTAAAACACATCTGTTCTATCTTACTTCTGACCCTGTAACTCTATCACTTTCATTCTATTCTAATCTGTCTTAAAACAAAACAAAAAAAAAAAAACACACACCCTTGACCCTCTATCAACTACATATTTATTCTCTAACTGCTACTTTTTCTTTAAAAACTAACACTAGCTTTCTTTTTTCTATTCTATCTACTTGTTTTCCTAGAGAAAAAAAAAAAAAACCTTGCTATGTGTACTGCGTTAGGCTAACCGAGACTTGTCATATGCTTGCGTGTTGTTGCTCTTTTGTTGATTTTGATTGCTTCTATTGTCCTCTTTTGTAAGTCGCTTTGGATAAAAGCGTCTGCTAAATAACTAAATGTAAATGTAAATGTAAATATATTAATAACATGTTATGGATTGAAGTGTTGCGAGCCCATCCATTGTAAAACTTGTGGAAAAAATGTCTGCAGTGTTTTTCTGCAAATTAAAAAAAAAATTATAGTTTTTCTCTTGGGTAGGGAAATTTACATGGTCTAGTCCTCATTCAGTAGTGCCTGTTGAAGAAGCTAGTGAAACATTGGCCAAGTACAGCAGCTTTATATACAGTACACATGAAGAAACCTTCTTGAAGGTTTAAAGATGTAATTTTTTTTTTTAATACCATGTTTGTTTGGACGGGATTGTGATTCCATTGTATTTTTTGAAGCATCTTGGATTTGTGTGCCTTTTTTCACCATGACCTACAATACCATTCAAAAGGCTGCATTTATTTGATCAAAAATACGAAAATAATAAATTTTGTGAAATATTATTAGTTACTGCTTTCTATTGTGATATATTTTGAAATATGATTTATTCCTGTGATCAAAGCTTTTCAGCAGCCATTACTCTAGTCTTGAGTGTCACATGATCCTTCAGAAATCACTCTAATATGCTGATTTGGTGCTCGAGAAACATTTATTATCATTATCAATGTTTAAAAAGCTGCTTGGTATTAAAAAATATGTTTTTTGTAGCAATAATATTAAGTATCACATTTGTTCAATAGAATGCATCTGTGCTGAATAGAAAAATCAGTTTTATATAAAAAAGTCTTTCTTACCCCAAACATTTGAACAGTAATGTGTTAATATGGTAATAATACAATACCATGGTGTTAATGATACTATCATTGTGCCATGGAAAAGCACTTTTAATAGTGTTACAAATGGAGGAACTCCTGTTCAGATTCTCGGTAGTGTACTTCGTTTGACCTCTGCTGCAGTGCTCTTGGGCTAAGCACAACCCCATCTGCCTGATGCTTATGTTTGTCCTTGTGCTCTGGACCCAGCCACTGTCTGGGTCAGATTAGCGTGAGTATAGGCCAAGTAAAGAAACCTCATGCTAATTTGGAATGATTGAGAATCCATTACAAAATACAGTACTGTTTTTTTTTTTTTACCATTTCTTGCTGTTCCAAAATTCTAGTAAGCATGTGAAAGCTCATATTTAATAAGCATGGATCCTAACGGATACAGCTACGGAACTACATCCCAACGTATGAATGTGTTTGGAAACGGGGAGAGGAAACAGGAGACCACAGCTGAAGGAGCTCTAGTTTCAAATCCTGTGGCAGGAAACTCTGCCGGAGACTCACCCCTCCCTCTCACCCTGTGTGCGTGTGTGTGTATTTTTGAGTATATAAAAGTATAAAGCATCCTGTTTCACCTGTCTATTGCCAATTTAGTTAATGTTTTCGTTTCACATTGTGTTTACAAGTCTGCATGTGAAAAATTTGCTCTCTTTGTTGTTGGGTATATGGTCACGTCTGTATATTTTCTGTTTAGAAGCTTCCTCGTTCTTGTTTCCCTGACTATTGCTGCGACTCTATTTTTACAGTGTTTACATAGTTAGTCACTGCTCGTTTGCGTCAGTCTTCCTCAATGCCCGGCTCAGTTTAGTGCTGGAAATACACGCACTTTAACAGATGCACGACACACACAGACTCTGAAATCTGAGGTTGAACAGTTAAAACCGAGCTTCATCCTTATCCTGTTTTGTCTACAGTTGCTCTTGTTCCGTATCCCTCTGCGATCGAACGGGAGACACCCTGATGTTGCTCTATCTGCTCTGGATTTCTCTGGAGCACACGTTTTCACACAAAAAGTGTATACAACCATGCACAGCTACACACACGCTCACGGCTCCTGAGGTTAGGCTGGAATGTGTGTGATGTGTGATTGTGGAGGTTGGAGGTGGTGGAGCAAGTTCAGCTTGACAGAGCGGAGCAGGGCCTCTCTTATTACAATCTAAACCAGCTCCCACTGCATTTTTCTGTCGCTCTCTCTCCCTTGCGTTCCCTCTCTGCTCACTCTGCCTGCAGTTCTCTTTTGCTTGCTATTTCTAACCCTATTTTTTCAGACTTCTTTCTCTCTCTCTCCCCTCTATCCTCCCTCCCTTGGTATATCTCTCGCAGCTCTCTTTAAACATCGCTCGTTCTCCCTCTCTGTCTCTCTCACCAGCTCTCCCCTTCTGCCACTTTTCTCACTCTATCTCTGTCGCTCCCACATTCTGTCTCGCTCTCTCTCTCGCTCCTCATGGGCTGCAGAGTGCATTGCAGCGACAGCTGCTGTTATAACCATCAACTGCAGCCTCCACAGCAACCGTTACTGTGGAGGAGAGAACACGGCAACAGCACTTCATACCACAGACCCCACCTTTTTTACACGGTTCAAGACAATTACAAAGTGATTATGCCCTCTCTCTTGCTTTGCTGATATTGTACCAAAAGTTTCACAGAGCTGTACTGTCAGAAAAACAGTGCAAAAATTGCACCTTTTGGGGTACAAAAGCTTGTACCCTCAAAGGGACACCTTTTTTGCTTTATCTACCTCTGGATGCTCAGTTTTAGTACCCAAAAGTCATCATGAAATAAGAGTTCACAATATCTATTTTCTAAATGCATGTTATAGATCTTATTGTAAATTACACATTCAAGTATACACTTAATTATAAAAAATGGTATATATAATGGTATATATAATAACTGGAAATTCTGGTGAAAGTGACAGACTTCTCTGGTGACATTTGCTGGACTTCTCTAATTTAGTGCATTTAAACCCCGTCCTGCAAGCTCATGGTCATATGCCTCCATTTTTGATGTCCAGTCAACCAATCCAATCAACACCCAATGCAAAGACCAAAGTCACTACCCATTTTTTTTCTTTTTGATGTCTGTCATTATATAGCAGAAATTCACCCATAAATTAAAATTCTGTCATCATTTAGTCACCCTAATGTAGTCCTCATGTAGACTTTTGTTCATCTTTGAAATTCAAATTAAGATATTTTTATGAAACCCACACAACCAAAATTTTGAAGATCCAAAAATGTCATACAGGCATTCTAAAACTAACCCATATGAATCGAGCAGTTTAATTAAAGTATTGTGAAGAGATATGATTGCTTTACATGATGAACAGATTTAATGTAGGTTTTTATTCACATATATTATTTTTATGACACCTTTATGACCTATTAAGGTCTATTTAGATCAACAGTTTTGTTGCATGTACTTATTGGGTGGACAGAAAACATTTGGGTTTCATTACATCCTTAGTTACGAAGATGAACGAAAATCTTATGGCTTTGGAATGAAATGAAGGTGAGTAAATGATGAAAGAACTTTCAATTTTGGGGTAAATATCCCTTTAAGGGTCGATATTAGTTCTTTAAACTAATAATATGCACCATTTAGGGGTAGATAAGGCACAGAGGTTTTCTTTTTGCAGGTTCTACCATATTGACAAGCTATTTTTTTCTGATTGCATGAAATGAAAATAGTTTTGTAATAAACATACTGGGAATCATCTTCATTTCTAATAAAAACAATCTTTAGTGGCATATCTAAGAAAGATTATGCTGAAACATACTTTAGAAATTTAGAAACTGTATTTCAAATGGATGTATCTAGACGTATATACAATACATATCTGGACATGCGGTTGACAGCAAGAGTGGACAGCTATATTTGACCTTTACCAGGGAAAAGACTGGTTTCATTTTAGAGCTGACAGTCTTCTGCTCATAATTTGTTCCTGAGTGCTTCATCTGTGATTTCATTTTTACTAGAAAACCATTCTTCCAATTCTTCTAAATCTTCCATCATGCAGTAAAACTTAATAACACACGTCCACCCACTGAAAAGCATTATTGTAAGAGAAAATGATGAAATTAAAAGC
This sequence comes from Tor tambroides, assembly GCA_021397915.2. Lineage (NCBI taxonomy): Eukaryota > Metazoa > Chordata > Actinopteri > Cypriniformes > Cyprinidae > Tor > Tor tambroides. The sequence continues at coordinate 31,471 of JAFVLL020008470.1, forward strand.
AACTTATTGTTTCATTTGCTCCCAGTGGATTTTTTTGGGTAGCTTTTTTTTTTTTTTTTTCTGAATTCAACATCATGGTCACACTTCTGTCCTCTCCTATCCCAATGTACTAGTCTAGATTTAAACTTAAATCATCTATTTTCTTCCAGTGAAACACTTTAACCATAAAAGCTGGGGGCACACTACACCACTAACTCAAATATTCCAAGACTGAACCCGACACACTTAAAGACTTTTTTTATTGACTGGAGCAGATTCTAGTCTTTGACAGTCAGAGAGGAGGACAAACCTAGTGTCTGAGTCAGTCCAATACACAACACACTTCATGACTGACAAGTCCAGACTGGACAAATTCTGACAAAACCAAAAAAATAAAAATTGTAACTGTCAGCTGTTGTGCTGTGCTCGTAGCACATGCTCTTCAACTCCATGCACAAAAGCAGCAGCGCATGCTGTAGATCATTTCATATTAAAGCGCAAAGAAACCTAGCAAATGTCATAGTTATGTTGCTAGTTAAGTCATGAATCACCAAAAGTCGATTAAAGTTGCCTTTAAAACTGTGCATGCATGTAAACATTTGTCAAATATGAGTCACATTTAAGAACATGTCTGAGAATCAGTGGCTTTCAAAATTATCCTGAGCAGCCCGTCACTGATTCAGCTCATCATTAGTAGAGACTTTGAGACCTGAAGTGGGCCAGAAAAGGTAAAGAGTTGAGGAAATACAATGTGTGTCAGATCCGTGTCATGTTTAACAGTGACAGCTCTTAAAACAGCCAAAATAACCTAATAATCCAGCTGCTGTGATGTCTGTTAATCAAAGAACATGAGCAAAAAAAGAGGAAATCAATAACTTGTAGCTTTAAGGATTCATCTATATTTAATTTAGAATTTAATGTTTGATAACTTTATTCAATTTCTGTATATTTCCTACTTGCTGAAGGGCACAGTAAATGTGTCATTTATTATAATGGGTTTATGTCAAGATTGTTTCAAGTTCACTTAAATTAGACGTTATTTTTAAAGCCTAATAAATGTTAAAATTGATAGCTCACAATTATACTGTAATATTGAATGGCTATGGTCAATGGTTAAATATTGAGGGGAAAAAAATGATTTCCTAGGGGCATTAGTAGTATTGGTATCAGTGATACTTGTCTTCAGTCAATGCCATTAAACAAATATTACAAATATGCTGTCTTTATGTTGTTTTTACATTAATTTGATGATTGAATGTAAAATTATTGCAATATAAAGGTATATTTAAAAATTTTGTTAGGTTTTTTTGTCAGAAAAATGTGTGATTTAATTAGTTAATTTTTTTAATCGATTGACAGCACTAATATATAATTAAACGGTATATATAAAATGATCATTTGTGATTGAATAGTGAAGAATAGCTATTTGTTATGTTTGTATATTCGTCATGAAGAAAATTCATTGTGAAGAATAAGCTATTCGTTATGAAGACGATTTAAATATTCTTTAAAACAAATTTTAAGAAAATGTTAAAAGTGAAGAAAAAGTAGAATTAGTGTGTAGTCTATAGGCCTGTAGGCTAATTCTATTTTTTTCTCGACTTTTATTAGACTGCAGATCGAAATAATTAATTCCTGATATCTTTAAAGTTAGAGAATGACATTCTTTTTTTTTTTTTTACTTTCTTTGACTGCAGAAAAAAAGAATAGTCTGAAACCATTTAACTTGCAATGTTAGCTTATGAAGTAAAAGAAACGTCAAAACAAGCTGTATAATCAAGAAAAAAATACTTGACAAAATTATAAAATGAATGCTGAATGTTTGACAGTGAAAGCATCTCCACTGCATAGCCACATACAATCACTGGCATCAGTCGCAAATAGTAATGTTTAGAGAAAATGACTGGCAATGACTGGTTCTTGAATTGTCAGATTATAATGCTTAGACACCACGCACTATACAACTTTTTTTTTTCATTCCGTTCATAATCGGCCTGACAGTCGTGTAGTGTGTAAGCTCAGTGGGCACTTTCTGCATTACATCACTGGTATCAGAATCGGGCTAATGCAGAATTAATACTGAAATGGTGCAGCAATTTGAATTCTGTCCAGAAAGGCTATACCATGTTTTTTAGAGTATTCTGTGATCATCAGGTGTGATTTTTTTCTTTCTTTTTTTTTAGCATGTTTTTGCTGATCTATAATGTAGTTCTGCAGTGCCATCTCTACTCTTATCTCTACTCTTACTATTATTGTGCCAGACCTTCCTTCCTTCCTCTGCTGCCCAGACCGAGAGGACCAGAAAGCCTCCTGTTAAAGAGATGCAGATTTATGCGCAAGCAAAGGCGGGGCCCTGTGTGTTTTGATGAAAGAGATCTATGAGAAAGGCTCGCTCATATGCTTCTAGTCACTCCCTCTCTCTTCTCTCTTCTTCTCTATTGCCACGCACTTCCCGCCACCACCCCCACCACCACCCCGCCCACCCCGCCTCTGCTCCCTCTTTTCTCTTCTATAACGGTCTCACTTTAATATGTATGCAAATGTGCCCGTCCTCCATCCCCTTAATTGTCTGGCTTCCAGCAGTCAGTGTGTGTGTGTGTGTGTGTGTTTGTGTTTTACAGTGCCTCAGCTCTCCTCACTAGCCTCTGCTGGCAGAATCACCAAACCTGCACCTGAGCTCAGGAAGCAATGGTGGGGTTATGCCATTCTGTCACTTTGATAAGCGTACACAGTAAAAGCCAAAAAATGGCACTGAAAGTGCATTTACCCTTTAGATAAAACATATAACTGCCCATATCAAAGCCCTGTTTTGAATAAATTCAGAAACGAAAGATTTGTGATCAAATCATGTTTAAGTATTAGAACGGTTGGGGTTCAATTAGGTAACTGTGATAGGATATGATGAGACATGAAGCGAAAGTACTATTAAACAATGCAATTGCCCTTTCATTTCTTCTCTCCTAATATGCAGCTGCAAATTCCATACTAAATTGGCACAATCTTAGCGCTAATCTGCCGTAGCCTATAGCTATTTTCAACTCCTTACAGACACGCCAGGCAACTTTTCTTGTGGTGGTGATGCTATTTCTATACGATCCACCTGAAAACTGCAGGTGCATCGACACCATGTGCACTGCTGCTCTCACATGATCTGCTGCTGCAACATGCAAGCACTTCAACGCCATATCCTTGAGAGGATATTAAAGGCGATTTTTCTACAATATTAGGTACTTTCCACCTGCTTGATAATGCGGTGATGATTTCAACAGCAAGATTTACAATAAATCTATCTGTCAGCAAGCATTTTTCCTAGAAGTAGGATGTGGTGGGAGGAAACTGTAACTGTGTTTTCTTTTCATGATGATTGAAGAAAATAATAAAAGTAACAGTGAGTTTTGACATTTGTATATATTTATGTAGATTGCTGGTTTGATAATCACTAAAATTAACAACTAAATGAAATCCGTCCGCAGAAGCTGGGTTAGTTCTTGTTTAAACTATAATAAGTACATATGATGCTTAAATAATAGTGCACAGTGTGGCAGATATGTATTTATCATTAAATATGTTTGTGGTATTGAACGCCCCTTCATAACAAGTTGTTTCTGGAAGATGATGGTGTTTTGGCATATTCTTTATTAAATTAGTTTTTTATTTGAATATTTGGATAGAAATTGTCCTTTTGTGCTGATGCAGCACAGATTCCTTTTGTTAAAGTATTGCATGCTTTTTTCACTGGGCCCCAGACATTCATTCAAAATATCTGCGCACACTTTTTTTTACAGAAATGAATATGACACTTTTTTTTTTTTAAATGCATGGTTGCCATTTCACTGAGTCTGTTTGTTCTAGCCAATTCGATATTCAGTATCTCACGTTCAATAACTGCCAGAAGGTAGAGATGCTGTTGAATAATATGGTGTCATAGTATGTAGAAATAGGAAGAGAATGGAAATGTAGGGTAAAGAGAAGAACTGGAGCTCCACTCAATTAATGTGCTGGAGTGTTGTGTAATGTAACTTCACAAACCTATAGTAAATCCACCGAATCTTATTAAAATGATGGGAGACAGATAACAAAGGAGAGTGTTTGACAGGCGGGGTGAGTGAGGATGGGTTTTGTGTCAATCAGGCACATGTAAATGAATATATCTGTGTTAGTCTTCATATCTGTTTTCATGTTTTCGGATAGTGGTTTGTGTGGGTATGTTTTACAGTTATTACAGCAGAGCTCTGTATTTAAACCCCTTTCTTTTTATTTATTTTTTTAATCTCTCTACAGATTGTTGCAATTCAGCAAATACGGCTTATTGTACTGACTCTGATCAAATTTTTTGTATATATTTTCAGTAGGTGCCTTTTGGTTAAAAATTGTAGAGAATCACATCGATTACGGTTATCATATTAACCATAATTCACTGTCTATATTAATATTTACTGTCAAATGAAAACAATTCAAAGACTTTACAAGGTTGTGGTAGATGAGTAAAGTATTGAATAAACATCCCAAATGTTTGTTTGTATTGCTATATTTTTATATCATTGAGCATAAAGCATTAAACATGTAAGTTTGTTATTATTGGTCTGTACATAAGCAAACGTTTTTAAGATGTAGTATTGAGTTGTAGAGTATTTTGTGTTGCCTGCTCTTTTTATTGTTTAGTGAGGCAACTAAAGTTATTAGTTATGCCATTCATTCTTATTTTTAATAACATTAAGTTAATGTGTTAAAATGACAGCTGTCAATTGTAATATCTGCATACCGAATTGTGATCTTTGCTTTCTTTACGTACAAACAACAAGTTTATACTTTGCCATAGTCACTGATTCATTTCTACGAGGACAATCAATAAACATCCAATAGATTATAGGGGTAACACTTTATTTGAACGACCAATTCTCACTATTAACTAGTTGCTTATTAGCATGCCTATTACTAGCATATTAGCTCTTTATTAGTACTTGTAAAGCACATATTAATGCCTTATTCTGCATGGTCATATTTTTGATACCTAAACATAACAACTAATTTACTAACTATTAATAAGCAGCAAATAAGGAGTTTGTTCAGGGAAAACTCTTAGTTAATAGTGAATATCTGTTCCCTATTCTAGTAGGGATAAGTGTTACCATTATAAGGTGGCCTTTTTATTCTAAGCTAGTAGTAGACTGCTTTTTGGGATTTTTTTTTTTTAAATAAATGGTGAAATCTATTGTATATTTCTCTTTATTTTAAATACCAGTAAATAGTCTTAAAGGTTTAGGTGAAATTGTGTTATTTTCTGTTAGCTGTGCACAAGAGCCACACACATCAAATGTAAATGTAGCTATTGTATTGCATTTCACAGTATGACAAGGCAATGATGTTTGAGGATGAGAGGATGTGTCCTGTTCAGACAAACATGTGCAGAGTAACAACATCGAACATCCACAAAAACAGACTAGCATAACGTCAGACAAGACTCATTCCTTCACTCTATCAGATCAGTCAATCATTTTAAATGATCTGCACACCAACTGGATGTTTAGTTCAGAGGAAAAGATCATTTGAAGCTTTCTCTCTTATGAAAATACCCTAAATAGTCTTTTTCCACCAGTGCCTAAAAACAAAGCTCTAAATTACACAGTTCTTTTGGCCAAAATGTCTTGTTAACTTCTGTTTGTATATACAAATGAACATCAAACTTAAAGTGTGATGAAACCCCCATTTTCAGGGTGAGTTCGTCCTCACCATAATTTTGAAAAATACTACAGAAGTAGGTGTGAAAAGCAGTAAAGAGGATGAGGGCAGAGCACAACAATCTGCAGTCCAGTCAGTTTTATTTCACGTTTATTGGTTTAATGGTACCAAGACCTTTCGCAAATGTGCAGTTGCACTTAACAAAATGCGCAAATACATTATACACGGTTTTAAAAGCTCATAATGCAATCCACAAACATACACTGGACATTTTTAATGCATGTAATTTAATGCACAGTAGGCATACATTGATGCATGCTATTATTGACTTTCATCATGTTCAGTAAGTACCAAACACACTTTTAGTGTTTCATGACCCTTTAAACTACATGCGCTTTCTATTGCTAATTGTTTAATTTCACAGGACATTTGAAATGCTTTCAGTCAGGTCAGTGACTATATGATCATGGTAGAATGGTTTTGCTTTAAAGAACTAGATTATTCTATCACTATTCGATAATTGGTCTACAAGCTAGACTTCTGTTAAGGAGCTGGACACAGTGTTTCATTTGCTTTGCTTCTGGGTCACCTTAATATGATTCCCACTGGCAAATGCAACCGACAGCGAGTGTTGCAACACCACGGGACACAAGGACTTTACATGCATTTCACATGTTTTTCCATTTTAAGTGGCACCTGGAACATGTAGTCTATTCGCTAAGCTCATTTAAGGACATTAGGCTTCAAATGTTAAAAACCAGCGTTCGGTTCTGCCTTCGCTCTACCCAACTGCTGTATTCCGGGAATGAGAGGGAACATCAAGAAAGAGAGAAATCTATGAAAAGCCTCCCAAGGGTAGAGGTTGTTTCCTAGGCAACGTTTCATTGATTGGTTGCGCTGGAAAAGAGGCTGTAGGTTCTATGTGTGTGCGTGGTTATGAACAACATTGATGTGCTCTAAGAAATATGTTGTTGAGCACACAGTGCCGTCGCAAAGTCTTCGTTACCATTTCTCACTCCGTTAAGAGCTGACGATAGTTTTAAAAAGCAGTGCACAGTGTGTCAGTTTAGAACTTGAGTGCAGAATTCTTTTGAATCTTATGCTAACACTGCATTTGAACATTTTTATAACTTTCAGTCAAGTAGCCTTCTATGATAAGCCGGTGCTAATCATCAGTCTTTTTTTCTGTGGTCATTAAACTGCTAGCTGACATATGATCGCAGCAGCTTGAACATGAAATATAATCATTCCTTGTGATCTTTTGAAGACTTTAGAGTTAGTTTATGTAAAATCCACATTTAGCAGCCAGCTTCAGTACACTTATTACGGAAGCTATCAGTTCCTTGCTCAAGGGCACTATGGTGATGGTTCCATGGATCTTCTAGAACAGGGTTCAGATCTACAACCTTTTGGTTACCAGTCCAGAGCTACACTGTCACACGATCACCATCATCTGCATGATGCCACTGCCATCTGTTTTTTTCCCCCCTAATTTTTCTTCATATTCATGACTACGTCCTTTTTTTTGCACACAAAGATAAAACTGAACAAAATTTGAGAAAGAAGCTTTAGAAGAACTTTAGTGCTAGGAAGTTAAGAAAAAAAATCCCAAAACTTTCCCTTAGCCTTATACAAAATCTTACACAAACTACTTTCCCACCAAATCAAATTTAAAGGGTTAGTTCATGCAAAAATGAAAATTAGCCTGTGTTTTACTCACCCTTGAGGCATCCTAGATGTATAAGACTTTATTCTTTCCGATGAATCCAATTAGGGTTATGTTAAAAATTGTCCTGGCTATTCCAAGCGTTATCGTTGCAGTCGGTGGGTGTTTCTGTTCAATTTTACCTCATTGTTAGGTTTAAACTAGTTCATAATTTTAGTGAATGTTTTTTTTTAATAGATTAATTTAATCCTTTAATTTCTCTGTTGAGCATCAGTGAAATAGAAAAACACTGTATAGAATGTGCTACATGCATATAGCGTTTTTAATATTTAAAAGCTTTGTTTACTAGTTTCTGGTCTTTGTTTACTAGTTTCTGCCATGTCTGTACCAACTAAGCGAAATTCTAAATAACAAAAGGCTTTGTTTGTTGTCATTTTGTACTGTTGCTCTGAACTTATTTAATGTGATAAGAGTAGATGTTTCCCTGAAGGTGGGAGGAGTGATGGGACCATAATGTAATAGAAATATCATATATATGTCCGGTGTATTTCAGTGGGCTTTGTAATGATCTTTTATCAAAATTGTGGTAGTCTCTAAAATAATTTTCTTTTTTTGGCTGACATTTTGAATCCCTCTTACTTTTCCACTCCTCTCCTCCTTGCGCCTTTCTGGTGTGCAACCCCCTGCTAATCACAATTAATCAAGATCATTTCAAGTTATTTTTTTGTGGAAAGTGTTCAAACCAAGTGGCATTTATTTTAAAAACAGCACAACTACACTTCTTAAGCAAAGCATTCATAATTTCATAAACTGAGGTATATGTTTTAACTTTGAAGCAAATCGTATGTGTTTTTCATATTTAATTGAAGTAGTAGGCATGCTTTATTTAATTGTTCATAATGAACAAGTTACGCAAGTGAAAAAACTTTTGTTTTACAAATTTAAATCTGGCCATAGACTGAAAGTCATTATAAATCATTCTGAAATTCAAAGATTTGGGGTCATTAATTTTAAAGCTCCTTAATACCTTTATTTTAAATGAAATATAAAAAACTAAATAAATTTACAAATTAAAGTTAAATAAATTTATATTCAGAGCTACATTTATATATTTAAATATGTAACGAACTACATATTCAGGAGTTACATATTCAGATTTATAATTATCCAATCAATTTTGATATCTAAAATTTAGATTTTATATAATTATTGTCCTATGTGGATGTAAACCATTGCATTACAAACGTATCAGTCTAACACAGTCTGTACATTGCCAACACAAGTCATCTCCCTGATTAACTTTACCGCCAACTCATGAGTACTTTCATTGCATTCAAATGAATTCCTCCACACATTTAAAGCACAAGCCTCCCCACAAGCTTCACAGATCTCTGCTCATCTGTCCTCCTGAAGCTAAAGCTACTGGCTCCACCAAGTGCCTTGTGAAGATTTCACTGTCTCTCTAGAATCACTAATTGGAAAACGCTGCATGTCAAGTCAGATCGGCAAACTGTCGTCACATGACCGGAGGGTTTGACTGACAAACAAAAAGAAAAAACAGCCAATCAAACAGCAGCGTACTTTGTTACATTTACAACTGCCTCTGTGTGTTTGTTAATTAGCAGGGGTGGAAAAAAATGCTAAATGTATCAGCCTGCTTATTTGGTTGTCTCAGGAGACACAAGTATCTGGTGCTGCCATAAAAAAGGGACAGATATGGCATCAAGTCAGGAATCTGTTGTGTAGCGGTTTGGTGATGTCTGGCTAGTTTCGTTTATAAGGCACCTCAGTTTCTGTTTGTGTGTCTGTGCATGTGTGTGTACATAACAGAGTGTGAAAGGAGAAAAGGCAGACATCGATTTGTGTCCACTTGACTGCAGATCCCTGCCATCATAAAAAAACGGTTATGGAGCACCACCTGCACACATTAAAGCAGAAAAACCAATAGCGACGCTGTGCAGTTTAGTGGAATGGAACATTGTAATAACAGAGCCATTTTGGGGATCATCACTGGTGGTCTAGAAACCTTAAAACCCTAATAGTTTGGTCTGTATCTAAGAGCAAAGCTTAAATGAAATTGTTCCTATTTTTTATGGACATACTCATCCTCATGTCAAACCTGTATGACTTTCTGTCTTTTGTGAAACATACTGTAGCAGGTATTTGGAGAGAAGTTTTTTTTTTGTTCATTCAGTGGTAGTCAGTGGTTGTTTGCTTACTCTTCAAAAAAATCTTTTATGTTCCACAGAAGAAAATATGTCATATAGGCTTTGAAAGACATGAGGGTTAATGTTTGACAGTAAATAAAAAAAAAAAAACATGGTGTTTTTCTACAGAAGTTATGACCAGGGGCCTCATGTATAAACGTTGCGTATGCACAAAATGGGCATAGAAATGTGCGTACGCTGTTTTCCACGCACATATCTGGATTTATAAAAAAATAAACTTGGCGTAAATATGTGCACTCCGTACGGATGCTCTTGACTGTGCGTACACGCTCTTTTTCCTGGAGTGAGAAAAGTAATGAAGTAAACAAGGATTTTGAACTCTGTTTTCATTTCGATATACACATTTACATGAAATATTCCACTCTCATTAATGGAGATAAGCACTGAAATTATATAAAGTCATTGCGCAGAAGCTAAACCAAAATAATATGAATTTAGACATATTTGTAGTTGATGTGCTTAATCACTTTTCCTGTGGCATGCAATGTTTTAATGACAGCGAGGGGTTCTATAATAATTCATAGGCTATTTAAACTAAACCGCAGATCTCGTGTTATGAGAAATATTTTTAGCGAGAACAATGATCAACGATGCACACTTATTTCGATATTATGGCGGACACTGCTGGATTCGGTGGTCAAGCGGTCCATTGTCCGGTTTGAATAATAGCTACTGTACAACCGCAGCTGCACAGAGGTGTTGATTTCATGTGAAGGCATCTCCACAACATTATGAAAAATACCACTGTATTTGAAGGATACAACTTGAAAAAAAAAACGGTAAGATTTGCGTGTTTTCTTTTTAAAATATTTTGTCAGTGATGCGCCGAGTCAGACAATTGTATTTACACTGCAATAAATATAGGCTTATCTGTTTCCCCTAAAAATAGCTAAAAGATGTTTACCTTTTCAGCAAAACTGTATACATTTTATTTGAGTTGAGTTGTTTTGAGGGGTCATCGGATGCAATATTCACTTTTCAATTTGTTTGAACATAAATGTGTGTTGGAAGTGTATGTACACATCCATCCTATAATGATAAAAATCCACCTAATGTTTTTTTTTTTAAATCCCTATTTTAAAATCCCCTCTCAAATCAGGCTGTTCTGAGATTCCTGTCAGAATGACGTAGTTCTGTACAGGCCGCTCCCACGATAGTTGATTGACAAGGCCGTCTTACCTTAGACCCGCCCTGAGTGAGCTGAGAGCTGTCCGCCATTGTGTCGACTCCGGTGCAGGGGAAGACAAGATGTCTCCGATTAAGCGACTGAGGTGTTTTGTTGTTGGATGTAATAATGAACATAGCAGTCGTCATTTACTCCCGACATCTGAGCCGCTGAAGACGCAGAGGATTAACGTTACTTTTGTTTTGAAGGGAATGCGCCAATCCCCGATCTACCTAAATGCGTCTATGTTCACGCGAATCATTCATGATCCAGCTTCATCTACAGAAGAAGTGAGTATAAGGGTTTTTTATGAATCTTTGCAAATCGCTTTTCCTAATAATGTGCTAGTAAGCCAGTTTCGTGGCTAAAGTGTAAACAGTACTGCTTGTCACCCCACGGAAGAGAGGGGCGGGGTCAGCAGAGCTCATTAGCATTTAAAGCAACATGGATTAAAATGGCTTGCTAAAACAGAACTGATTTTGATTTGGTAAAAAAAGTGTTTTTTACCCTACCATTGAGAAATTTTAACCAAAGTATGTTATGTTATTGACTTTTCATTAAGACCCTAAAGAATCATATCAACTTGTGGAAAATGGAGATCTGATGACCCCTTTAAAACAATTGAAATACTATTTGGCCAGTGGAAAAGAATGAGGTCAAGTAGCTATATTCTAAAATAGGCTATTTCTGAGAACTAAACAGTTTTGATTTTATGGATATTATGATATATTCTAAAACATTCTGTATGATTTTAGCAATAAAATTTAATGTGGCACAAATGGCATTTAGTCCTTATCTCATATTTCCTTAACATATTGTACCTTTGACGGTGTTAAACATGGTGTCACGTGGATGGGAATATGCATGGAAATGATATGCAGATGAGGTTATGCATCATAAAACTAGGCACTGTAAGCTCCATATATGATTATTTCTGGGTGGAGATGGGGTGAAGATGCACGTATGCACAATCTAGCTTTTGTGCGTACATACTTTTTAAGGATGAAATCTATGGAGAGTTTTATACATGAGGCCCAAGTTATGAGCTTGTGCGAGCTGAATGTAAACGTATGCGGCATTATAAAAACTAGCCTGCGTGAGAACATGCGTACTATCACATGCACCCTACAAATACCCTGCCTAGTGTACTCATGAAAACCAACGTACTCTTTGGGCTTTTGTTTCTAGATAAAGTGGTTTCACATAAAAACTACAGCTGAAGGTCTTTAGCATGACAGGGACACCATAAGAGCAGAATTGAAATCATGTAAAATGCTCCTAATGACAACTCAGACATTTTCTAAAACCATTCTTGGAGTGAGGTTAATTAAGCCACTATTATATGTCAAAGAAAATCAAACCCTTACAAATCAGTGATGGCCACTTGTAACTGTTTTAAATAGAATTGAAAGTTGCTACTTGAAATGGGCTGATGGAGAAGACATAATTTATGACAGAATTCAGCATTACTTAAAGGGATATAGTTCAAACAAAAATGACAATTCTGTCATCTTTTACTTACTCATGTTACACCAAACCCATGCGACTTTCTTTTCTTTGTTGCGTTGTTGTAAAAACTCTACTGACTTTCATTGCACAGACAAACACTTCTCTATATTCTTTTGTAAACAATGACAATATTTTGAACTATGAACTATGCCTTTAACGTGTTAAACACTCATGTTCCTGGTCATTCATGGAAGGTTGGCCGTACATATCATTACAGCTTTCTTAGGCCACACCTCACTGGCTCTCTCAGTAACTCCAGTAAGAATATGCAGGTTTCGATGAACCCATTCACCCCCCACAGAATGAGAACTCTCTTGTTCTCACAATTCTTCTCCCCAGTGACGTCATTGCTCTCAGTCTAGCCTCGGATCAGCAGTCAGCAGGCAGCCCTTTAAAACCAGTAAGCATTACTGTAAACTGTCAAAATGTTGTGCTGAGATCAGTTTCTTTAATATACGGTATTGATATGTGTATCAGGGTATCAGTCAGAGGCAAATATTGTTTTAGGCGGTGTGTTACTTAAAAAGGTTCCAGTCACAATTTCAAAACCTTGAGGCAGCCATTCAAACCCATTAGAGAAAATATCTGTCCAGTGTCACATAAGTATAAGGACCTAAGATCAGCATAGGTAAACGCATATGGATAGGTTGAGTGAAATTATTTGAGATTTATGTGCTCATCAACAAAGGTAAATAACAACATTTGCTAATTAGAAGGTAATTTAGCCATGCAAACTTGCCCAGAAAGTCATCCAACTATGACTTAAGGTAATTCCTTTTCTGTTGGTGATAAATGTGGTTTTGTGAAGAAGGATCATTATTTTGAGTCCTTTTTTGTTTCATGTTGATATTTGGAAGTTCATATCTGCTGTTTCTGCTGATGAAGGATAAAAATGTTAGTGCTTTTTAATAGCTTCACTTGAGACATAATCAATTTGTATATGATTGAAGTATTTTAAATTGTAATTCAAGTAACGTCACATACACCCAGATGATTTGATCTCATTGTATGAAGTTTTTTATTAAAATCAACAGTATCTACCAGGAATTATTAAGGCCTCATTAAGGCAAAAGAGTAAAATATTTATTGGCAAATTTTCACATGTAAAAACTATACATACTTAAAAGTATTGTATCAATATAAATAATATTTTCACAAGAATATATACATATATATATAGTTCAACACATGGCAGCTCACATTTGCATGTCAGTAAGAAACTTAATGTTTGTGTATGTGTACCTATATAAACACTGAAACATTTTCATCAGAAAGTACAACAGGGCTGATATTACACCATTTTGTTCAAATTAATTAGATAAATTACTGTGCCACATTGTAGTGTTTCACATATGTAAATCAACCCTATACTGGAATTTTGACAAAGCCTCCATATAATTCAGTTGAAGATTGGTTTTTACTAAACAGTTTATGCTTGGTTTCCTGTTCTGAAGAGGAAAAAAGAAAGAAGGCAAAGATGGAAAAGTTTTCACTCTCCTCTGTAGCTCTGCACATTAGACAGAAGGAAAAAAGCAAGAGTGAAGAAACGAGGGAGAGAGAGTGAGCAGAGGGAAGTGGAGCGAGTGTGTGTGTGTGTGTGTGTGTGTGTGTGTGTGCACGTGATGAGAGAGGCATTTTGTGGCATCTGCTTTTGTCCGGTTCTCTCACTAGATGCTGCTAGCTTGCCCCTTTTGCTTTGCTTGCTGAGCTGAATGCTTTTTAAACCGTAGTCGTATGGTGGATAGTCAGACACATTGTTCCGGTGTGCTAGAAACGTATGCATTTTAACTCATTCCACCCAAAGTTCTTACCTCTAGAATATTTTGCATTTTTCTCTTCTGTATCACATTGTGAATGAGTTGGGAAAAACAGAAGTTAAACCTTTGTAAATCTCAATCCATCCTAGTCATTTTAGATCTGTATGTTTTGGCAACCAATCTTTGCATCAGAGAAGAAGAGAAGCTCAAGAGTAAATGTATTTTTAACAGATAGACTATGAAGTGTCTGTATAGCACTCCCCTAATGGTCTCGGAGAGCATTACCTGGTGCTGTGAAATATTGGCAGAAGAGAGATGGAGGGAGAGATTGTGTAGGGCAATCTCTGCCAGTAGTCTTTCTCTCCACCTTTTGGTGTAAAGGGGGAACGGTGCTGAGAATGAGTGACTAGAATAATGAGCTTTGTACCCACCCACACACATTTCTCTCTCCCTCTGACTCAGTGGCAAAAAAAGAAAAATGTATATGCATATGTTAATTTTAGGTTGTTTAGCTCAACATATTTGTGACCCTGGACCACAAAACCAGTCATAAGTGTCAATTTTTCGAAACTGAGATTTCGACATAATCTGAAAGCTGAATAAATAAGCTTTCCATTGATGTATGGTTTGTTAGGATATGACAACATTTGGCTGAGATACAGCTATTTGAAAATCTGGAATCTGAGGGTGTAAAAAAATCAGAATACTGAGAAAATCACCTTTAAATTTGTGCAAATTTAGTTCTTAGCAATGCATATTACTAATCAAAAATTAAGTTTTGATATATTTTCGGTAGGAAATTTACAAAAATATCTTCATGGAACATGATCTTTACTTAATATCCTAATGATTTTTGGCATAAAAGCAAAATGGATAATTTTGACCCATACAATGTATTTTTGGCTATTGCTAAAACTATGCCCCAGCGACTTGAGACTGGTTTTGTGGTCCAGGGTCACATTTTATTTTCAACATAAATTAAGATTAACCCCCCCCCCCCCCCCATTTTTACATCATTGTCTTTTTTTTCTTGTTTTAAGAAATAAAGGCATCTCAAGTAAATATTTCTTACAGTTTGATATTTTTTCTAGAAAATAAGATGATAATACTGATTAGGTGTATTTGTTTCTTCCTCATTCCTCAGTTAATTTAAATCTCAAATATTCCTCTGTACTTTCCACGTTTTATTCTGAGAATTTCTCTTTCAATGTGAACCTGTTCAGAGTTTCTGCCACTCAGCTCTGCGAGGGAAGCACATCATCACTGTGGGACAGTGCTAAAGAACGTGTGATATACGGTACATATGGTAAATTCTTCTGGTAAATTCCTACACCAGCAAATGACATGGCAGTTGAATTGTTTCACATAAACTGTAGAAGTTAACTTTTAATCATAAAGCACTTCTGAAATCAGTAGAAAAACTTTAAGTTGGATCTTTTAATCTAGTTGTTAAATTATAATATTATAATGTGAAAGAGAATTTGGGATCGCATGCTGTCTAAGAGAGATGGCTATCTGTGCAAGCACCTCGGCTTGGTGTCAGTCAGCACAAGAGCACCGCACTGAGTTCTTTTAAACAATATTGCAAAATCTCTATTGATAGACACTTTGTACCGGGGTGCCTAAGTGCCTTAGTATGAAAGCAGGCATCACAATAACTATTGCTTTTCCAGGAGATTCCTATGCCCCAAGAGGCCTTGAGTCAAAAGTGGGAGTGTCTTCTGGTTCAAAGTAAACAAGCGGGACATTTCCACTGTCGGAGTTTCTCCGCAGTTGGAAAGCGTCAGTGCCACGGATCATTTCATATAGTTACCAGCTAACAAACATTAAAGACTTGTAAAATAATTTTAGCTCAAAACTCACTTTCAGACAGCAGCGATTGTTTGAAATAACTTGTGTTTGAGATCTGATTTAGATTATGATCACCATACAAGGCAGAAAATGGTAAATATGACTGCCTGAAAAAATTTATTTATATACATATTTTATCTGCCAATAAGTCTCCTCTCTTTATACCTGATGTTCATATTTAGCTCCGCGTATGTCATAAATCATAATCGTAGTTTTTGTTCGGGAGCTCCCTCTGTTTTTCTGACTGAAAATATAACAGTGTTTTGGGACTGGAGAAAGTGCTAAAGCTACTCATGGTCATATTTTTGATGGAAAAATTATAAGAAATGATCATTCTTTCTAAATGTGATGTAGACCTAAACTGTCTGTGACTACAAATAAACAGAAACAGTCGCAACTGAATAAGTAGGCTATGTGTGTCTCTTTCTTTTTTTGAAATAACAGTAAATACCACTTTATTTCTGTGTGACTAATTATCAATCCTGAAACAAACTAATTCATCAGTGTAGCACTTATTATTGTAAAAATGGGTAAAACATTGATGCTTTGGTTTTAAATCTTTAAGTAAACAACAAAATATCCAAACAAGCGGCTGCTTTTATCATGTTTCATATTTCTGATTAGTTTTCTGATAACTTCTCTTTGTTGGTGAAATGAGGGGTTTGCATGACGTTGTTCCAGAGGGGCGTGTAAAGGGCGGGTTTTAGTGAAGCGCAATGGAGCTTCTGGGCCGACTGTGGAAACACAGCATGATTTTGGGCTTGGTGCTACAGGTATGAGGCTATTAGTTCTGCTCGGCCCGTCGTAAGCACTGGCTCGCATTGGCCTGACATTGGAAAAGATCAGAAAAACACTGAGCCTTTTCGCTAATTGGCACACAAAAAACCATTGGTATCCTACTTCCTCTTACACCTTATCTGGAAGTTGTACCCACATTCTTTTTTACTTTGCTTTTAGATGGAAAAGCTGCCCATAACTCCTGGTCTATGATCTGTTTTCTTTGTTATAATAGCATGACGAAATAGATTTGGCAAACAATCCAGTGTATCTGCCCTTCTGCTTTGGAAAGCATCAAATGATTTTACAATGCATTTTCGCAGAGATGAGCAATGTAGCCAATCACGGACATGTTAGTTGATTTCTGTAACGCAATGGCCAATCAGAGGTATTTAGGTTGGAATCCACGCACTCACCGCTTTTTGTCCAGCAGTTGTCCACCGCTTTTTGTCCAGAGTTCTATCATGCTTGTAACTTCTTTCTAACAAAGACATAAAAAAAGTTTCGTTGTGTAGTCACATTCATTGGATAAAACGGAACTTTGTGAGACTGTGAATGTAAATAAAACTTGTGTTTTTCATGCTTTACAAGTGGCCACGTGAGGACACAGAGATAGCTAACTATAGATAAAGATAATAATTTCAGAAGCACAGCAACCGAGCCTGGTTCAAATGCAGGATTTAGGTAAGGAAACAAAGGTAATTTAACAGTGTTTTTGTGAACATGTATGCATTAATAACGAATAATTGTAACACTTTACAATAAGGTTCCATTTGAGCGTTCACTTGAAACTATCCCTCCCCCCCATTTCGGCTCCCCCAAGAAATTTAAAAGCCCCCCAAGTCGTGTGTCCTGGTGCTGGGCCTGTGCAGTGTTGGGGAACCACTGCTCTGGCCTGTTTGGCCTGTCTTTATTAGTATTTGATTTAATAACATTTTATTGCAGTGACTGCTGTTCTTAACCAGGACAAAAGAGCTTGCATAGAACAATTTAGCTAAAATGGTTTCACAGAGAAACAGAAGTGGTCAGGCAAATCCACGAGTGAAGGAAAACAGGGGAGTTATTCCATCCCGTGTTAATCTGGTAGATTGAGTAAATCTCACAGCCATCTGGACCTCTGACTGCAGTCACGATAGTCTCTCTCTCACACTCTGTTTCTTTGTCCCTATGATGTAATACTTTCAGATAAGCTGAGCACACATCACTTCCTCTTTTGCAGCTGTTCTCATAACCGTAATTCTCTAACACTAATGAAGAGATTATGATGTTCGCTGCTTCTGATCTTCCAATTGAGGACCCATGGCTTGACATTGTTATGCGATGATCATGTCTCCATTACGGCCCTGCTGTATGTAATATTACCAATTCAGTTCAAATGGCGTAGCAACTGATTGCTCTAAATAAACTTAAAAATAAGGGCCAATTCAAATCTAAGTCCATCTCTGAAGTGTCTAACTGTCTTATTATTATTATGATGATGATGCTAGGAATAAATCACAGTAAGATTTAAGTATGAGAAGACAAAGTGAGACATCAGGCCAGCACGATGCCAAAAGCATTGCTTCTTGTATGCCTGCCTACAGAGTCCAGTTAAGTAAAATATCATCAAATGCAACATTATCTTTTGTCCTTCGCCAAGACTATTTGAAATAGTGATGAATGGGGAAATTGAATGAGGATATTTGCTGATACTCCAATTAAAAAAATCGTAATTTGAATATTGTTACTTAGTTCTGTACCTGCGATTTTGTTTGTGTAAATTATATCAGTTCTAAGTCGTGAGAGAAGTGGCAAAATTTCTTGAGAATGTGTGTTTAGTGTGTGTTTTTGTATTCGACAATGTGTTCCTAAGAGTCTTGATTATTTTATACGTAGGATGTAATTCAACTTATGCCACAGTATTTCTGTTTGTATAAATATTCAATTATAAACTTAATTCAGTTTATTAAATGTACAATTTATAATTAATGTAATTAACAGCACTGACAATATAATTAGAGTTACTATAAAGAAAGCTGACTCCTTCAAAATGACAACAATAAAAATAGTAGAATATTCTGATTAATTGACCTACTTAAGTAAGCCCATCAAACAGAGAAGGTTATGTCTGTCAGGATCACAGCGAGAAGTAGAGACTTAATAATTTATGATTTGGGATGTGCCTTTTCTCTTCTCTGTTTGGGGGGGTCCGAGTAAATATCTGAGTTATCAATGTTTCATGAGCTCTCTATTGCTCCACTTCAGCTTCTATGAGGAGAAGACTTACTACAAGCTCCATCTACTACGACGCCTAAAAAAACAACTGAAACTTGACACATTTCTTTTTTTCCTGCTGTTTTTCTGTTCGTCTTCCATTTTATGCTACTTCTTCATTTGGGTTTCTTTTTAAATTTTTGCTTCCTTTTCTGCCTTCCTTTGTGGTATTTCCTCTCTTGAACCTTACTCTCGTTCATGACACCCCCCTTGCAGAAGTAACGGTAAAGTACAAAATAGTTTCAGTCCTTATCAGAAGAGACGCTGCCGCATATGAACAGCTCGATTCCACTGCTTAACAGAATGATGACACACTGGTTGATGGGAATAAGGCTGTGCAGCAGTGATGAGGTCATTCTCACATGCTTTCTCAGTGATGATGAGCAAACATGTGATCATCACACTGCTAGTTGAGCTCATACAGCAGGTTCTTTAGCCAGAGTCAGGAACCGTGTCAGATATTTTCCTTTCCAGGCATTCCCTATATACATCTGAGAAGTATGAGAAGTAGAAGTTTACAGATTTATACAAATTCACTTGTATGGATAGTCCCCCCCCCCACCCCTCCAAAAAAAAAAAATTATTTACCCACCCTCACGTCATTCCAAACCTGTATGAATTTCTTTCTTCTGTAGAGTATAAAAAATAAATATGTGACCCTGGACCACAAAACCAGTCTTAAGTCACTGGAGAATATTTGTAGCAATAGCCAAAAATACACTGTATGGGTCAAAATTATTGATTTTTCTTTTATGCAAAAAATCATTAGGACATTAAAAGATATAAAGATCATGTTCCACGAAGATATTTTGTAAATTTCCTACTGTTAATATATCAAAACTTAATTTTTGATTTGTAATATGCATTGCTAAGAACTTCATTTGGACAACTTTAAAGGTGACTTTCTCAATATTTTGATTTTTTTGCAACCTCAGATTCCAGATTTTCAAATAGTTGTATCTCGGCCAAATATTGTCCTATCCTAACAAACCATATATCAATGGAAAGCTTATTTATTCAGCTTTCAGATGATGTATAAATCTAAATTTCGAAAAATTGACACTTTTGACTGGTTTTGTGGTCCAGGGTCACATATATTTTTTCAGTCAAAGTTTTTCATTATGATAATGACAACTCCCTTTTTTTGAATTAACCACTTCTGTGCAGTAGCCTATACTATGAAAAATAATTTTTCGTATTTGTAATTAAAACAAAGTTGTAAATCGTTGTAGATGTAAGAATTTGTCCTACTGGTGATTAATGTAAAATAAAACGCTAAAAGAAGACTATTGTGCATCATCATGGTTTCATATATTAAGTAATCTAATAGGTTGTTGCACCAAAATAAAATATTAAGTGACAAAAGTACTGTTACTGCCCAGAAGGTTGGGATAAACATTTAACCCAGCTGTTGGTTGAAAACAACCCAGCATGTGTTCTGTCCAATATTTACCCAGCACTGGGTTGTATTTAACCCAGCATTTTTTAGAGTGTGCAAATGGCTTTGTGGAAATGTGAAATTACTATTTCAGTCTTTCCACTTCAAAATGTTTTTCGTTTAATTCAGTGTGTTACTTGCAGTTTCTTTGTAGATATTTTAAAATTTACTAGCAATTTTTGAGTGAAAACTTTTTAATGTAAATAGTAATTACACTCTAAAAAATGCTGGGTTAAATACAACCCAGTGCTGGGTAAAATATGGACGAACCCAGCGGTTGGGTTACTGCCCAGAAGGTTGGGATAAACATTTAACACAACTGTTGGTTGAAAACAACCCAGCATGTGTTCTGTCCAATATTTACCCAGCGCTGGGTTGTATTTAACCCAGCATTTTTTTTAGAGTGTAAATAAATACCACAACAGTGTTGTTTTCATTGTATCTTGTGACAGAAACATAAGATTATGGTATGAAAAACTGTAATTAATAAGGTTTCTTATACTATTTAAGTAATGCACCTCTTAGTTTCATGTGCGAAACAGCAAGGTGCCATTTTCTGAAGTGAATTTGGCTCAATTTTAAGCTTAAATTACCTACATTTTAATCATTAAATTGACTTGAAAGAGCCTTATACTTAAAAAAAAAAAAATCTGCATGAATAATTCTCACCCAGAATACTTGTGACAGTCTCAGCTTTTTCACTTCTCATGTGTTTGCATGCCTGCAGGAAAGCCACATATCGTCATTGCACAGTGTTATACTCTTTGATATTCAGATGGATGATAAACTTATGGACCACCAAAATCTGTTTACCGACCATCTGATGCATGTTACAAACAGAAATGGTAAGAGCTGGCTCAAATCGACAGTTCCCATATGATTGGCTGGCGTTACATGTCACTCAGATGGTCTTCTCCTGTCTAAGTGGGTGGTTTTTGGACAGGACAGGCTGCAGTGAGGACCAGAATTACATTTACATTTATTTATAATAAGGTCAGTCTGGATATAAGCAGGTGAACAGTTAGACAAAGTATAGCTCAGTTTTATTAAAAGAACTACATATTCTGAAAAGAAAATCAGCATTTTGATCACTGACATCTTGTTCTGATCCTGCAATTACTAGTACTGCTCCCCACTCACCGTCCTCTTCCACGCTGGAGGAACAAACAAGGGTTTAATCATAGAGGGATCAACACAGAAGCCAAATAAAAAAGAAAATGCTATCATTTCACACAAAGTGGATCTGTGTGGGAGCACAGCTAGACAGTTCATTCTTGGGTGAGAAACTCAGCTGTCGCCAAGCACAGAAATGCGTAAAAGTAGTGGGAGTGGAGTTCAGTGCATTGAGCAATGAATGCAAGCCTGCTCTGTTTTGCTAAATTACTACACTGCACAGATTCAATTAGTCTGAGACCACATGCACACTGCAGCTAAATGCGGTTGTTGCTCCTCTTCTGAGTGCTTGATCTCGTTCTGTACACAAAGAGTTTGGTTTCAGCAAGTGACAACTGCATTTTGCAGCCATATTCACTGCTGAATAATGGTGTGAAGTGCACAATGTCAGTTAGTCAGCACAATGTGCACAAACTGAAATTAGACACAACACTTCTGGAATGTGTAGTTTCTGTCAGACAGAGGTATGTGCTACCTGGTCTCATGGCATAAACATACCTGGGGGCACTTTTTAGCGAGACCATTTTTACGTACCAATAAGTACATATCACTGCAGTTTCCAAAAGAAATAAGCTAGAGGTAGTAAAACTCAGACGCCTTTTATTCCTTTTCAAACAAATTTACAGAGTTTCGATTAATAAAGCATAACTTTCACACAATTACTTGAAGAATATCATGTTATGACTTCAGAACCATATTAATATGCTGGGAGATTTGAAAACTGATGCTTTTGAACGTTAGCATCACACATATCCAACTTCATATCTTTGGGTTTTCATAGACGGTAGGTTTGTTCGGTAGCTCACGGAGTATGGAGACGTACTTGAGAGACGAGGAGCTCCGGTTTGAATCCTGTGTAACTACGGTTCGACAAAACAGTTCAAATCTGCATATAAGGAAATAGCAAATAGCTGCAAATACCATGCTTGCATCAACAAATGCGTTTTTATATCAGTTTTATGTTTGTCAACACTATTGGGTAGGTTTAGGGTTGGGTTTGGTGTAGGGCATATTTCCAACATGATAGAACATTAATTATTAGCGACGGTCCCTGGATATTTGAATTCTGAACTGCCGCAATATGTACCTGAAGCAATGTAAAAAAAACACAGCAATACGTACCTATGTCAACGTAAAAAAACATGCCAGGGTTTACGTATTGAACCCGTGTTTGAGCACCACTCAATGAACATTTCTCTTTGAAACTGTGGCGAAATGTGCAGTAAGGTACGTAAAAACGGTCTTGCTAAAAAGTGCCCCCAGGTACGTTTATGTCATGAGACCAGGTTGGGTATGTGACTTGACTTGTACACAAATTTCAGAAGTCTGTAATCAAAAGAATAGATGTTTTGCTGATTGCTTAATCAGCTAACTATTGAACATTTGTGGAAACTTAATTTCATTACATTCAGTCCACTTACATTTATACAATGGAAGTTTCTTTAATCCTTTTGTGTCTGGACTGCATGAATCATTTTTTTTTTTCTTGGTAACAAACTGGAGAGTGGATTTCTAGTTCACAGCACACTTTGCATGAGAGTGGATTGGAGGAGTTTTTGAGTAAAGAGAAACACTTGTTATTAGTGTTTAATATTCAATTATGTTGAAAATGTCGAAGGTTTAGTTCAGAAAATGTAGTTTATTTTTAGTTTCTTTTTCTTTTTTAAATTTTAGTTTCCCCATAAAAAGAAATAATCACAAAAACTATGCCAATCGTTAGTGTTACATTTGTGTCACAAAAACTAATGTTTGTGTTGGTTTGGTGTTTGAGATATGAAACAGATATTAAGATATTGCTTTTAATGCCACAAACCAAGCACAAATGAACAGCACCGGTTCAGAGAGACACATGGGGTGAAAGTGATGTCACTGCCCCGAATTATGTTTGTTATCTCTAACTAGAGGAAATTGGTAGAATGTTCATCAGCACAAAACAAGCACAAATGAATGGCACCAGTTTTGTGCAATTTAAACAAGCTGGGGTGGAGAGTGACATTACACACAGTGTTTGTTTAACAGCATAAACTGAGCACATAACTGACCACATATGAACTTTAGTGTTTGATCCTCTGTCATTTCGTGTATGATGCTCAAGTGTTTCACTACAACCATTTACAAAGTGGCCAAGTGCATGATGCCTGATGTTTTAAAATGTGTTTAGATTTTAAAAGTTGTGTAGCGTATTGGGATGTTTAATGTGAAAACTATTTTTCTTCAATTTAAGTACTTAGAACAATTTTTATACTGCGTTGTGACAAGATGTGTTCAAGATTGTTTTTAACTATTAATTAGGTCAACTGTTTGTGTGTGTGTGTGTGTGTATAGTGTACTTAGTTGATGACATAATATTTGCAATAAATATGAATCACAAGGAAATGGAAATACCACTATATAATCAAGAAAAGCAATTGGGCAGCTAGCAAACACTACAAAAATCAAGAGCAAATCACTAAAAAATTACCTTTAAAAAACCTTAAAACCGGGGGGTATTATATTAATAAAAATATTCATACTGAACTGTAATTTTTATTTTTTTTTTATATTAAAGCTGTTCCAGTATAGGCTGAACCACAGCAGTCAACCCTATTTTACCATCCTTACTCCATCTAAAACACCTGTTTATAGTATATAATACAGCCTCACATATTTTTGCAAAGAAAACAGTGTACATAGGTGTACAATCACAAGTGGCAACATTTCACATCCACAAGCTATACATCATCCTGGGCACATGCAGTTATTTCCCTTACGCTTGACTTATGTGAAAGAAATAAATATGGAAAAACATGTAGATTTTCTTGATATCCCTCTCATTTGGGTTAGAATACAATCCAGATCTGCATATAAGCATAATAATAGCGGAGAATGCTGTGGGGTGCGGAGTGAACTGGAGGGGGGAGAGAAAGAGCGACGGGTTGGGGAGGATGTAGAGAAAGAGAGAGCGAGAGACAGAGAGGGAGGGAGGGAAGAAAGCAATGAGAGGATCTTGAAATTGTGCGCTAATAAAATTCGAGGTCATTTACATCTGAGATGGGATTGAGTGGCAGGCGTTACCATGGCGACATTCCCACGGGTCTTCAAGCGCTCTGCGCTCCCTGACAGCAGCGGAGAGAAAGAGAAGGAAGGGAAAGAGGGTGTGCGTTATATGGGGAAACAGTGAAAGCAGAGGGATCGTGCGAAGCGGGACTGTGGGGTTCAGCCGAAGGAGAGACAGGAAGAAATAGGCAGCAGAGGACGCGACAGAGGAAAAGTGTGTGTGTGTGTGTGTGTGTGTGAGTGAAAGAGAGAGTCAGTGTCTTCGAGTGAGACTGGCTGCATGGCAAAGCCTTAAATTTTTAATCAGCATGCACCAGGAGGCAGACACACCGAAGGAGTGACTTAATAATGCACAATTAAATTAGAAACT
>JAFVLL020008471.1:0-16715 GCA_021397915.2 Tor tambroides
AAACCTGTTAAAATCGACATTTTTCTATATTAATTTGTGCATTTTTCAAATGTTTATTAAAAGTACAAAAAAATCATAAACAAAAATCTGAAAAGTCAATATTTTACCTTTTCGTGAAGAATTTTGTGTGTACGGTTCTAATTTCAATTTTGGTTTTCAGCATAGCATTTAAAAATACTATAACCGTTCTTTTTTCATGTTTTTCGTCTGGGTTAAAAAACGAAAAACGAATGGACGCAAAAGTACACGGACCTACCCTGATTTAGAAGACCCTGATTAAAAACAAAGCAAAGCAAAAAACACAAAAAGGAAATCAAAGCAAATCAAAGCAAAACAAAAACTAAATGCAAAACAGCAAAAAACAAAACAAAAATGCAAAACAAAACAAAACAAAAAGTAAAGCAAAGCAAAGCAAAACAAAAAGTGCTTTTAGAGTGTGAAGGAAATTGAAAAAGTGGTTGGTGATGATTTTCCTGCTCATAATAAGCTGCAGTGTATCCCAGACATTTTGTCGTTTAGCATAAAATTTGTCTATGTGAGACTATAGAACAGAACTGACCATGGTATGTGCGATTCCACATCCTCTTATTGATAACGTCTCCTGGGGGCCTCGCACCCGACCGATCCAGAGACTCATTTAGGGCATGAGAATACAGCATGACTCCATCGTGGAATGAGCCAGAAATCAGATTCATCTGGAAGAAAGGAAGTGCACGAATTACATACTAGCATTAAATCTCTAAATAATTAAGGTTTAAATTCAATTACTTTTATTAGATTACTATCTCTCTAGGGACCATAGTGAAAGTATTTTTGAAGAAAACTTGACAGCATGGAAACTGTAATTCGATGACCCACACAAGACTGTGTGCTAAGAAAAATGGCTGCGTTCCTAACACTGTCCGTCATTCGCCTGTGACTCGACTCACCCCATCTTCACTGTTTAATATCACAAATCCCTCCTAAATATGTTGAAATACATCCTGTTTCTGTTTATTTCAACACATGGAGTATTTGTTTGGTAATGAAAAATTCTAAAATGGTGATAAGGAGTTAGTCAGTACTATTTTAAACTTGTTTGTTATTCACATGAGGAGGCGCTTCATATTTACATAAACTGTAATTAATTATTACTCTGAACAAAATTCTCCCCCCAAAGAACATATAGTAAAATGCTTAAATCATCT
Organism: Tor tambroides; assembly: GCA_021397915.2. Lineage (NCBI taxonomy): Eukaryota > Metazoa > Chordata > Actinopteri > Cypriniformes > Cyprinidae > Tor > Tor tambroides. The sequence continues at coordinate 1,188 of JAFVLL020008471.1, forward strand.
GAATTTAGTCAGATTTATTAAATAAAAGATGTTTAACTTGTGTCTTTTTCATAATGAGTGATTTCAATCCGTAATTTTGTTCATAAAAAGCATATATTGCAAATATATAAATATGCGCTTTCAGCATGTTTTTTTTTTTTTTTTTTTTTAAGCTCAGCATGTCTTTGTCACGGTACACTCTTGGAAGGAGCACGAGAGAAACGTGAATACAATCAATAGTCTTTAATCCATAGAACACAAGGGAAATCCACACAATAGACGCTGGAGCAAACACACGTACATCACAAGTGAAGACGTATAAGACCTGACAAACACTAACTGAACGGACTGGGGCTTATAAACACAGGATAAGTGACAAGGGAGCGATAGGATAAGTGATAAGGAACAAGGGATAATAATCAAACTAAATGAGGACAGGAACAAGACCAAATAAGGCAAAACAGGTCCATAATCCAGACATAATCGCCCCCTCCTGGAAGGTGCGTCCTCACACCGTAGATACAACAAAGGGAGGGATGGGTGAGAACTTGGGAGGCGGCTCAGGAGAAGGACGGACACCCGGGAGGGGGCCGGCAGACAGAGACCAGGGAGGTGATGACGGAGGGAGGAGCCATGGAGAAGGAAGGGCTGACGACTCCAGGGGGACGGAGAACCCAAGAGCAAGGCCGACGGGGAGGATCCGGAGGGCCAAGGCGGAGCGCAGAAGGTGCCGGCGACCGAGCCAAGGGCGGGGATCAGGAAGGACGCGGTGGAGCCGGAGTGACAGAGGACTGAGGAGGAGCCGAGGGGATGAAGGAGCCTGACGGAGCCAGAGGGACGAGGCGCAGCCGGAGGAGTGGAGTCCCGAGGCGCAGGATGGTTGACGCCAAACCAAGGCGGAGCCGGAGGGACGAGGGAGCCTGGTGGAGCTGACGGGCCGAGGCGGAGTCTGGGATTCAGAGGCTGGAGGCGGAGTCAAGGGATACTCCAGCCACGGTGACGATGGAGGATGGCAGTCCCGTATAGATGGTGGGCTGAAGGCGAGCAGAGGGCCTGCCAGACGACAGCGTAGGAGGAGGCAGGAGCAGGAGGGAGGGCAGACATTTTTGAGCCTCTGGGCTTTCAGGGCTGGACGGGTCTACAGGAGCCCTCTCTGGGCTAAACTCAGGGCTAAGCTCAGGAACAGGAGCCCTCTCTGGGCTAAACTCCCCTCTCTGGGCTGGACGTGGAAACAGCAGCCCTCTCTGGGCTAAACTCAGGGCTAAGCTCAGGGAACAGGAGCCCTCTCTGGGCTAAACTCAGGGATGGGAGCCCTCTCTGGGCTGGACGTGGAAACAGGAGCCCTCTCTGGGCTAAACTCAGGGCTAAGCTCAGGAACAGGAGCCCTCTCTGGGCTGAACTTGGGAACAGAGTCACTATCTGGGCAGGATGGGGAAACAGGGGACGAAGGAGAGAGGAGAGTGGAGAGAGGGCAAGTCGGCCTCCAGGTCTGTTTCCCAGTCAATTAGGTCCCCCTCTAAGTCCAGCATTCCCAGATGTATAATCAGCTCACCCTAAGCCGCGGTGCAGTGGGAAGAGCTCCACTCGGCACTCTCACCGTCCACGGCTTGCTCCCTCGCGGTGGGCACTGTTGCCGGCTCTCGCACCTGGTCTGACGGGTTGAGCTCTACGTCCGGGGCGATCCTCTGCTCAGTCGCTCGGCTTTGCGCTGGCTCGTCGATCACAGTGGGAATGGGCTCTCCATCATCGGTGTGCTCGAGCTTTAACGCCGCACAACGGCGAGATGATGGGCTGGGCTTCTGGGTCCGGAGTAGATCTAGCGAGATCATCCTCAGGAGTGACGGTGAGAGGCGATCCATTTCTCGCCTGAATCCACTCCACAAACGCGGCGAAATCTGCTCGAGGACCATCTTCGGACGATGGGGCTCTGCACGCGGTGTTTAAACTTGCGTCGTAGAATGCACAGAGCGCATCGTACAGGTAGGGGGTGGTGTTAGCTAAAATCAGGAACAGTCTAGTATGGTCCTCGAGCGATTGCTCCCCCTGCGCCAGCAGGAGGTGGAGGAATTCCGGGTGGACAAGGGGATCCATAGGGAGAACACAACAGGAAAAAAAAGACACTGGGTAAAACGAGAAACAAAAACAGAGGGAACACATGTATATGATCGTATAGATAAGAGCAATACATCAATCGAATCTGCAAAGGGTCTATTTTTATTTGTATGCACTCATAATAAGAACAAAAATTTGTGCTTTTGTAGAATAGAGAAAACACACACGATGCACGTTCTGTCTTCTCTGTCTCTGCGAACTGCTCTGTGAAACATGTCACTAAAATGAACCAAAACTCAGCACACTCTAAAAAATCCTGGGTTATTTTTTTAACCCAAATGCTGGGTTGAGCCTTTTGGGTCATTTTTTGGGTTAATTTTTCAGTGTTTGGGTAGTTTTTGTGTTACCCAGCCCCTGGGTCAAATGTAACAACCCAGTGTTTGGGTTGTTTTGCAGCTCCTGGGTCAGACATAACCCAATGTTTGGGTAGTTTTTGTTTTACTCAGATCCTGGGTCAGGCGTAACCCAGCAGTCGAGTTATTTATCGTGGGGATTTTGCGTCTTCTCTTCACGAGAGAGCAGTTCTAAGCACAATCGAATTGATGCATTCTTCGGTAAAATACAGGTTTGTGTACATTTTATTTTCTATATAAAATCATTACTATGCTGTATATCGTTCAATTTTATGCAGAGCAGCATACAAGCGCGCGATGTGAATCACCTGTGTGTCGCGGTCTTTTCGCGTGATGGAAAAGCCTGATGCTTTGCATAAAATAAACGATTTTATTCATAAAGATTCATAAAGATTCATAAAGATAAAGGATATAATACTTTAAAACATGTCCTCAGAGCTGTTTACCGTTTGTTTTTGGGCAGGTTATGGAGGCAGTCGCAGTATATTTCGACTATGAGTGAAACGCAGGGCGGCGGTCTCAGCCGTGAGCAGTTCCCGCCGAACACGACTCCAGCTCGGGCACGAGAGCCAGCGCCATTACGGTGAAAACAGAATAACAGAGACTGGTCGATTACACGTGAATTAGCCTACTTCTGTTTAATGTTGAATTTTTCTTCTAATGTTTGTTAAACAAGTTTAAATATAGGCAATATGTATAGCCTATTGAGAACGATATAAACAATGCTGTAAATGATAAAGGAAAATAAAGGAAGTTATCATGCAAACCAGTGGTTGTGTGGAGTATTTTAGAAAGGTTTAGAAGATTTAAGTTAATCTGTAAATATTATTTAATGTATGAAGTAAAAAAAAATAAGCTAGTAATATTAATAATATAATTAGCTGGGTAAAATCAACCCATTATGCTGGGTTAAATAAATAACCCAATTTGCTGGGTAAAATTAACCCAAGATGGGTTCTGTCCAGGGGCGTTTCCTCCGAGGAGGCAAGGGAGGCAGTGCCTCCTCAAAAAAATTGGATGAGAAAATAATCTATATTACAAACATAAATCGCAAATATTACTAAATATGGCATTAAAAGTATAAAAGTCACTCGTTTTTTATAAAATAACACTGTCCAACAGCGACACCCGCAGGAAAAGTTACAGCGGAGGCTTGCCTCCCCTCGGTCAATAGACTTAAAACAGAGACCCTAAAGCGTGCGGTGACTTTTCTGGAGGCTCATTGAGATGAATGGGGGAAAGTCACGTGAGAGGAGGCAATGCCTCCATCGCGCTATAATTGGATATGATCGGTTATGATTGGATGTGATTGGTTCCTGCGATAAATCCCGCCTCTCGAATTCGTGCGAGCTCTCGGCCTGAATGAAGGAAATGATGGCGTTATTGACTAATTATAAAGTAAGTAAACAACTCTCCTGCTTAGATACCACTGCTTTGTCTCGTCAAAATAAAACTTGAAATGGTCTGAAAACGTGATGACTGCGTCAGTTCTGAGTGAGCATTCAGTGTGATGAAATGAAAGATATATCTTCGTGTGTGTGGCAGTGTTTACATTGCTTTTATGACGATGATGACCCGAAAATAAGTTGACTATTAAAAAGAACAGCTGAACATCAGTTCACAAATAAAAATATTGGTAACATTTTACAATAAGGTGTCATTTAATCTAACGTGAACAAACAATGAACATTTATTACAGTATTAGCCTATTAATCTTTGTTTACATTAGTTAATACAATACAGTTCATTGTTAGTTCATGTTAGTTCACAGTGCATAAACTAATGTTAAACAAATGGTTTGATTTTAATAATGCATTAATAAATGTTGAAATTCATATTAACTAAGATTAATACATTCTGTAGAAGTAGGCTATTGTTTATTCTTAGTTCATGTTAACTAAAGTAGGCTAGTTAGCTAATGTTAACTAATTAAACTTTATTGTTTCCAGAATATTGTTCAAATTGTTACTGCCTTTAGTTATTATTTTGGAATAAATATAAAAATGCATAAAACACTATGAAATGTATAATTAATATTAAAATTATTAAATAAAAAAATAATAATATTAATAAAATACAAAATATAATTATATTTGTTCTCTTTTTTTATGTAATATTTATGTACCCAGGAAAATGTGACAACATTAAGTGTAACAGGGACACACACACACACGCACATACACATACATATAGCTATATAAAACTGCCTCCTCATTTTAAAACACCACTGCACGTCACTGGTTCTGTCCTATATTTACCCAGCCCTTGGGTTAATAACAACCCAAATTGGGTTGTTATTAACCCAGTGTTTTTTAGAGTGCAAATACTTGACAAACAAACATGAGAGATAAGTAGTACTAGTATCAGTGACCACCACAATAATGTTAATAATGTAGTTTATTTGTGTAAACAGCATGCTTACTTTTTTATTTCAGATGTGAGAATAACAGTGCAAAAGAATCTGTTGCAAAGAGAGCCAAAGCAAATAAGCAGCCCGCTCAGGAACCTGGACCATAGCTAAGACCAAATGAGGCACACACTCCCATCAAAATATATATATATATATCTTTTTTTAAATTTCCTTCAGAGCACATAAACAACGTACACTTTGGAAATGCCAGGTATGTGATGTTAATTGATATATTTCAACATGACACTCCAGTCAAAAGTTTTTGAACAGTAAGATTTTTTATGTTTTTATAAAGAACTCTCTTCTGCTCACCAAGCCTGCATTTATTTGATCCAAAATACATAAAGTTGTATTTGCTAAAGCAGTAATATTGTGAAATATTTCTACTATTTAAAATAACTGCTTTCTATTTGAATTTATTTTCAAATGTAATTTATTCCTGTGATCAAAGCTAAATTTTCAGCATCATTACTCCAGTCTTACTCCAAGTGTAACAATATACACTATATACCATTCAAAAGCTTGGAGTCAGTATATATAGAAATTAAAACATTTATTTAGCACACAACTGATGATAAAGATATTTATCATGTTACAAACAATGCTGTTCTTCTGAACTTTCTATTCATCCAAAAAACCCGAAAAAATTATTCTCAGCTCTTTTCAACATAATAATAAATGTTTTTTGAGCAGCAAATACGAATATTAGAATGATTTCTGAAGGATCATGTGACTGGAGTAATGATGCTAAAAATTCAGCTTTGATTGTTCCTTCTTTCTTGTAACTCTTCCCTTTGTCACATACCTGACTGAATGGCTCATTATGCAGCTCATTATGTGGGCCTTTGTCTTCTCAGGTGTTAATCACTGCATTAATAATGATAGTTCAAGCCTTCTCGCATAGACCCTTTCTACTCAAAAAGTGTCTTAGAAATTTTAAATCAATATATTGTTTTCTGTGAGAGTAAACAAGATGATTTTCACATCATTTTGAAGTAAAAACTCTAGGCTACAAGATCCCGTTCTCAAAAGTCTTGTGAACAAATGTTTTGTATGTTTTATGGCCTTATTTCAGTGACTTCAAAATTTTAGTTTTTCACTAACCATGCATAAACGTTTCTTTCTCAAAAACACAATCACGTACATACATGATACTCACATATTATTGTAGCCCAGTTTGTGCTGATTACAGCGTTATTACACTTTAGCCATTTATAAGTTTATAAGCAACTGAAAAAAAGCACAAATATCAGGGCATGTCAAAACTTCTCCAGGTCCCCAAAACACCCTCAGACCCCAGAGGTTTAATCCATAGAACACACGGGAAATCCACACAATAGACGCTGGAGCAAACACACGTACATCACAAGTGAAGACGTATAAGACCCGACAAACACTAACTGAATGGACTGGGGCTTATAAACACAGGATAATCGGCAAAACACAGGTACAAGACATAATCAAACTAAACGAGGATAGGAAGAAGACCAAATAAGGCAAAACAGGAACTGAAATGTGGCAAAACAGGTCCATAATCCTGACAGTCTTATGCACATCTGCTATGCAGTACTGTTCGGCTCACGTTCGCTGTGTGATTGCTGTAACCTGTTAATATAGGCAAAAAATTAACAAGCAGCGCTAACATAGGCAGTGTGGAAACAGGTTTTATAAAGACCTGAGAGGTTGAATTTGGAGTTGCTGAATAAAATGTCAATCACCCAGAACACTTTACCAACTACTAGCAATATGCTAACAACAAATAATAAAAACAACAACAACACAGAAACACCCCTTACTCATTGTCTTTCTGAAAATGTTTTAGTTATCTTAAATGTTTCACAATTTCTGCAGAATTTTTCAACATAGATAATAATAAGAAGTGTTTCTTGAGCAGCAAATCAGCATATTAGAATGATTTCTGAAAGATCATGTGATCATGTGAGTAATGATACTGAAAATTCAGCTTTGCATCACAGAAATAAATTACATTTTAAAATACAGGTGCTGGTCATATAATTAGAATATCATCAAAAAGTTGATTTCACTAATTCCATTCAAAAAGTGAAACTTGTATAATGTATACATTCATTCCACACAGACTGATATATTTCAAGTGTTTATTTCTTTTAATTTTGATGATTATAACTGACAACTAATGAAAACCCAAATTTCAGTATCTCAGAAAATTAGAATATTACTTAAGACCAATACAAAGAAAGGATTTTTAGGAAATCTTGGCCAATCAGAAAAGTATGAACATGAGAAGTATGAGCATGTACAGTACCTGGTCACTTAGTTAGCCCTTTTGCCTGAATTACCAGCAATGCTGGCATGGAGTCGATCAGTCTGTGGCACTGCTCAGGCGTTATGAGAGCCCAGGCTGCTCTGATAGTGGCCTTCTAGCTCTTCTGCATTGTTGGGTCTGGCATATCGCATCTTCCTTCTTTCACAATACCCCATGATTTCTCTATGGGGTTACACTGAAGGCTTGCTGGCCAATTAAGAACAGGGATGTACTATGTCCTAAAAACCAGGCATGGTAGCTTTGGCACTGTGTGTAGGTGCTAAGTCCTGTTGGAAAATGAAATCTGCATCTCCATAAAGTTGGTCAGCAGCAGGAAGCATGAAGTGCCTAAACTTCCTATGTACGGCTGTGTTGACCTTGGACCTCAGAAAACACAGTGGACCAACACCAAACATGACATAACCAAACCATCACTGACTGTGGAAACTTTACACTGACCTCAAGCAATGTGGATTCTGTGCCTCTCCTCTCTTCCTCCAGACTCTGGGACCCTGATTTCCAAAGGAATGCAAAATTTGCTTTCATCAGAGAACATAACTTGGACCACCACAGTAGTCCAGTCCTTTTGTCTTTAGCCCAGGCGAGACGCTCTCTGACGCTGTCTGTTGTTCAAGAGTGGCTTGACACAAGCGAATGCGACAGCTGAAACCCAAGGCCCTGCACACGTCTGTGCTGCAGTGGTTCTTGGAAGCACTGACTCCAGCTGCAGTCCACTCTTTGTGAATCTCCCCCACATTTTTGAAATGGTTGTTCTGTAATCCTCTCCAGGTTATGGTCCTATTGTTTCTGTATAGTTCCTTTCTACCACATCTTTCCTTCCTTCAGCCTCTCTATTAATGTGCTTGAGACAGAGCTCTGTGAACAGCCAGCCTCTTTTGCAATGACCTTTTGTGTCTGTCTCCTTAGGGCAAGGTGTCACTGGTCGGCCCTTGGACAACTGCCAAGTCAGCAGTCTTCCCACGATTGTGTAGCTCACAGAACTAGACTGGGAGAGACCATTTAAAGGCCTTCTAGGTGTTTTGAGTTAATTAGTTTATCAGAGTGTGGCACCAGTATGTCTTTAAATTGAACCTTTTCACAAATATTCTATTTTTTTCTGAGATACTGAATTTGGGGTTTTCATTAGTTGTCAGTTATAATCATCAAAAATTAAAAGAAATAAACACTTGAAATATATCAGTCTGTGTGAGTCGAATGTGGACATGATGAGTACAAGTTTCACTTTTTGAATGGAATTAGTGAAATAAATCAACTTTTTGATGATATTCTAATTATATGACCAGCACCTGTATATATAAAAAAGAAAACAGCTAGTTTAAATTGTAATAATAATTTCACAATATTACCATTTTAACTATTTTTGATCAAATAAAATGTAGCCTAAGAGCATAAGAGACTTCTTCCTAAAACATTAAGAAAATCTTACCAACCCCAAACTTTTGAAAAGTAGTATATATGCATATAGTCATAAAATATATAAAAAAAAGAAAAAACAGAATCTTTAATACTCAAACTACATCAAATCATGAGGCAAATCTGGTTTTTACTACTGTCTTCCAATTGTCTTCTCATTAACAATAGCTATGTTTTAGTACTGGTAAACTACACAAAACAAGAGTCAATCCTTGCATCCCTGTGAACCCAACCTCTGTTACATATCACCAACATGTGCACCAACTTCCCATAACCCTGAAACACACACCCGAGAGAGAGCGGCACAACCAAGGACACTAAATTACACTATGACATGCTTTATTACCCCTATGACATTCAGCCATGATTACAACCACTCCACATGTGTGAGAATCTTGTGAAAGAACGGAATGGTTTCTGTACTGCTGTTTCCCAGCAGTCTTTGGGGATGTGGATTTCACTGGGTAAACATGTACATATTTCAGCTGCTGTGATGTTCAGAAGGCTCAGACTGACGTGTGATTATTCAAACTGTGGGCCTGCTAGTCTGTCATTTATCACCGCCCTATTTGTTTGAATAAGAACCTGATACAATAGTTAACTGCTATAATCTGAATGTTTTGCCCTTAACAGCAGTGATTTTTTTTTTGTTGTTGTTATTTTATGTAACTTATTTATTATTACAATGTTTATTAATAATTTTATATATAAATATGCAGTGTTTCAGGAGCAACTAGTTACATGTAATGGAATTATGTAAATTTAAAAATGAAACTGTAATCTGTTACAGTTACTGATAAAAAAAAGTTTAATTAAATTACAGTTGAAAATGTTAACAGTTACAAAGTTTACATATGAATATTTTCACACACACAAACACAGATTTGATTGATTTCTTTCCCAAATTGCACTGACTGCTCTAAAATATTTTCACATCAGTGTTTCAGGAGTTTAGGACACAGAACAGGACACATGCTTATTTCATAACTGTTTTATTTCCTTTTTAGGTTTTTGCATATGCTTTTTTTTTTTTTAAGATTAGCTGTTTTTCCCCCAAGGCCTTATTAGATGCCAGGGTTTCCTGCCATAGCTATGAAAAGATTTAATATCAAAAACAGTATCATAGCTATTAAACTATATTTTGTTATGATTTTAAATCTGTATTCAACCTTATCAAAGTAACATTTGTTAGAAATTTAGAAAAGTAATCAAATATAATCAGTTACATTACTTTAATAAAGTAATTGAAATAGTTACACTACTTACATTTTAAATAGAGTAACTTGTAATCTGTAATCTTTTACATTTACAAAGTAACCTTCTCAACACAACATTATATAATATATATATATATATATATATATATATATATATATATATATATATATATATATATATACACACACACATACACACACACATACATACAATCATTTAATGAATTTAAAGAACATTTAAAGGGGTCAGAATATGTAATAGAGAAAAGATAATTTTTTATGTTTATTTGGTTTAATGCAATGTAAGTTACCTGGTTATAAGGAAACAAACGTCATTTTTCACATAATTTACATTATTTTATCTCCTCTGTCTGCTTCTTCAAACGGGTCGATTTTGATAATTCACCACAAACTCATCGAGTGCAGCCTGACTGGCCAGCTTGTATCACGTGTTGTGAGATTGGTCAACATTACTTCCTGCCAGTGTGTCAATGTTACGCCTTACCAATAGCCTCCTGGTTAAACAACAGGTGATAATGTCGACTGTACTACCCATCAATTCGAGCCTGGATCTGATCCAGAAAATGAGATGACTAAGTCTGATCAGTCAACTCGGCCATGACTTCTGATCAGAACTGTAGCAGATTGCAGGCTTTACTTACAACAATCATTACACCAGAATGACATCTGACGCGGACATTCGCCGCAACGAACAGCTAAAGTCAGGAATACTGATTATTCTGTGGGGCGGGTGAGAGAACCCGGTTGTGTCCACAGCCACAGCAGTGTAGACGCCCCAGGGTGCCGGGCGGCAAGCCCGCCAGGCCCGCGCCTGGGCAGCCACCACACCAGGGCAGGAGACCGGCCCCTGGGCCCGGAGATCCAAGGCCCCCCACTCCCCCAACCGGGCCCAGCAAAGCCAGCAGGGCCAGGCCCTCGCCAAGCCACCGCCGAGAGTGGCCAGCGACACCAGCATCCTGCCCTGGCGCGAGAAACCACCACCGCACCGGCGGCATCCCCCACCGGCAGGGCATGGCAGCTGGGGTGGGGCTCACTGGAGATGATGAGCAGGGAGCTCCAAGGTCCCACCTGACAACAGGACGTAGATGAACAAGCACACATATACACAAGCATACGTTCTCACCATGCACGCAAACAGAAATATTCACACCTCGTCCCACATGTAGACATGGCCAAAGGACATGGCACCACGCCACACTCCCCATACGACACTATACTCCTGATCCAGGCACTCACCACCCCCAGAGGGCACCAGCGCCCCATCCCGGAGCTGAACCCCCTTCGCTCCGGCGGTGGGGACAGAAGACCACCCTGTCCCCGCAGAAAGGCAGCAGAGAAGACCACCAGCCTGTGACCCCGACCGCGGCCTATCCTCGCAGCCCCCAGCCCCGGACAGAGGTTTAGGGACAGGGTGTGAGAAAAAAAGACCCCATGCTTCACCTCACCCGCCTCAAATGTAGGTTATGCATGTTGTTCTAAGGGTGCTAAAACAGGGTGTTAAAACAGGGAGGGGCACCTCCACAAACTTGTGCTGGGCTCGTCCCCTCTCCTAGAGCCTCATCAATGTCATGTGCACCTAGACTGAGAAGTAAATTACACAAAGCCGGGAAGGCTGAACAGACCGCTCCGGATGCCATCTAGTGCCCACCCTCAAGGCCCTATATGTATGTGTCATAAGACAGTAAGTAATGAGAATGCTTGGTGGCTGTAATGCATTTAGATGGTATGCCACGCAGGAGACAGAGAGCACCACCTCCCGCATCCAGCGTACGCACCCGCACCACCTCAAAACCCTACCTGTGTTGGCAGATGGAGCGAGAAGAAGCCTTAGGGATGGGGAGGAAAGTAATGAGGGCAAAATACTTCCCCTGGAGCCAGCTCGCTGACCCCCATAAGCACCCCGTTACTCCCAACCTGCCTGTGCGCGGGGGCCCAGGCCCACCAGACCAGGGCCCATGGTGCCTGGGCCGCCACCAGACCCCACAGGAGTGGAAAACACCCACCCCATCATTCAGCTTCTTAACTCCCAGACTATATAAGACAGTGTAAGACACCTAGTGTTAAGCCCGTTTTCCCCACCTCTATTGATCCTCTGAGGCACCGATGCATCGAAGACCCCCACACCAGGGCCAGCCAAGCGTGCCACCAACCCATGCTCCCGGCGGCACGCCAACCAGGACCCAAGCCCCCCAGGCCCAGCCGGCACCCCCACCGGGAGGCAGAGCCGCCCTCCCCTAGAACCCCGCCCCCGGACCAACCTCTGACAGTGCGCCCACAGCTGGCAACCTACGCCCGCCGGGCAATATAATCCCAGCAGCGCCCATGCAGCTGCCAGCAAAACAGCACCTAAGAGGTCACTAATACCATCCAGGCCATGTCGTAGCCCTTAGCCTAAATCCCCTAAGAAACTTCCACCCTCTAGGAACCCCCAGATGCTCCCAAGCCTCCACAGGCTGCACCCACGCCAACAATAAAACACAGCTGAGACCTGTGGGACCCCCACTCACACTAGGTGATGGAGCTGACTTCAAAGAAGCCCAGAGAGATGATCTACTGTGGTATCAGAAGCTGTGTCAAGACTATAACTGAAACAAATGATCTCCTTGTATTGATTGATAAGATTATTTTTATTTTTCCAGTTCACATATTATCTCTTAGCAATGCTAGCAGCAAAGCCATGTAATTGTGTTATCTTCGTAGACACTCATCTAGGTCGTCAAATGCTGAGACTGAAGGAGAGGTCTAATGTGACATTTAGAAGATGTCTTGATAAGTCTTCACGTAAATCAAAATTGTACCTCTCAACAGGTGGACAGAACGATACAGAGCGATAATTGTCAGGTGTAGTCACTTACAGCGTGAGCAGTTATTAGAAGCTGTAAAATCATCCGAACACCAATATTCTGTGGTGCACCTGTATCAGCTGTATTATCTGTAAACCAGGATTTCTAATCAGTTCAAAGGTTTTTAAACATATCTGAGACCAGAAATTATGGTCCCAGCTTACTGATAGATCTGCCTCCCATTTTGCAATAGGAAGTGATACTGATTCATCTATATTGGAAAGTGTCCTGTATATTTTAGACATTAATTTGGGGGTTTTGAGATTAAGAAAGATTATGCGCATTTTGATGTAATTTAGTCTGTATTTATTCATCCATGCACAAAAAGCGGAAGAGAGCTCAATTTAGTATTTGCGCAGTGTAGATGCGGCTGTCTGTCTGTGTGTGCTTCAGATGTGTGCGTAGAAAACTTCTCACACAGCGCTGGACTGTTCTGCCAACAATCCTGAGCGTCTTTTATGCTTGCCTTGTGCCTTCGGGCAGTCCTTATATTGAGTCCTGGGATGTGAGTTTGAATGAGAATGCACGTGTTGGCGGTAATGCATAGACAGACATTATGTCAAAATGTGGACAGTGCCAAAATAAAAGGTGCCTATTTATACTGATATCGATATTTTACTTGTGGCATCGATGCATCGTATCGTCAGACATCGTATCGATGTATCGATCCATACTGATGAATCGTTACACCCCTAATCAGGAGTAGGCTAAAATAGGGTCCAACTCTGATAAGCTGCTAGTATTTGTTGTTTTGTTTATTTGTTAGTTGGTATCTATAAATATATATTAGCCTACATTTAGGTTATATTTTAGAAAGCTCTCGTCTTCACTGGAACTCTCTGAAATTCAATAAAGGTACGACTCAGAAAATGGACACAGGAGCAAGACAAAGGAAGACAGATGATCTCTATGAAAATGCTGATGCTATGAGAGGTAAAATCACAATGGAAATAAAAGACACGAATACAACAAGAATCCAGCCATCTGAACACACAGGTACAGAATGTAATAATTAATACTTTTCCTCATGAAAAATAGTAGCACAGGAACAAACCTTCAAAGAGACAAAGCAGTTATGTACCTGTGCCGTATTTAATGCTTTTAAAGGGACTAACAGCATGTCTGTGTTGTTCAGGAAGTGATTCAGTGAAGATCAGAAACTACAGAGCAGCTGTAGTGTGTTTGGTTCTGCTGTGTGTTCTTCTGCTGACTGCAGTCTTAGTGCTGTGTGCCATCTTCACTCAAGAGAGACAAGAGCTTATATACAAGAATGAAATCATGACCAATGAAAGAGACCAGCTAATACTCAAGAACACAAACCTGACCAATGACAGAGACCAGCTAAGAAATGAACTTCTGACTCTTGGTAAAGTATTTGCTATATAGCAGACATTGCTAAAGCATAGAGTTAAAGATGGAATTAAGTTGTGATCTCAGTGACTTGTAATAATTTCCGAGTATACTTTCTGTAAGTTACAAGCAGGTGAGTGTAAATGGGGGGAAAAAGCTAACAGCTGGACTGGTTGTGCTTACAGATGAATGGATTTATTTTCAATCCAGTTTTTACCACTTGTCCACTGAGAGGAAGAACTGGGACGACAGCAGACAAGAGTGTCAGAAGAGAGGAGCAGATCTGATCATCATAAACAGCAGAGAGGAAAATGTGAGTTTTGTGTACATTTGTGGTGTTTAGCTTCCAAATGAAAGATGCATATGGAATGTGTCTGTTGTCTGTCAATGATCTAAAAGCATAATTGTTTCATATGCTCAGGATTTTGTTAAGAAAATTACTGATGAAAGAGAATTCTGGATTGGTCTGACTGACAAAGAAGTTGAGGGCAGCTGGAAATGGGTTGATGGCACCAATATGACCTCTGGGTGGGGAAATCACTGAACTAATTATTATGTAATAAATGACTCTCACAGTCAGTATCATATTACACAGAAAGCAGCACTGAACATCTAACGCTGATCTGTTGTTGCAGGTTCTGGGCGTTTGGAGAGCCCTTTGGACTAACAATAGAAAATTGTGTTGTGACGTATTTGACAAATTGGCCTTTTTTAGGATGGCTTGATGTAAGATGTGATGGTGCTTATCAATGGATCTGTGAAAAGAGAATTTACCCCTCATATGGCCCTAAGAACATCATACAACTTTTACAAAGCTTTCATAATTAATGACTATCATGTAAAGCAGGGGTGTCCAATCCCGCTCATGGAGGGCAATCTTTTCAGCTGATTTTAGCTTCAATCCTAATTGAACACACCTGAACCTATCAAGGTTTTCAGGATTACAATACATTTTCAGGCAAGTGTGTTGGAATGAAACTCTGCAGGATATTGGTCCTCCATGAGCAGAAATGGACACCCCTGATCTAAAATAAACACGTTAAAGCCTTTTACCTGGAGAATTAAAATGCTAAAATGAAAATCGTTACTTTCTCATCCAGGTGTTGTTGTATAGCTGTATGAGCTTCTTTTGCCTTTTTAATTTTTTTGCAATACAAGTTCTGATTGCACTTATTTATATACAGGTGCATCTCAATAAATTAGAATGTTGTGGAAAAGTTCATTTATTTCAGTAATTCAACTCAAATTGTGAAACTTGTTTATTAAATAAATTCAGTGCACACAGACTGAAGTAGTTTAAGTCTTTGGTTCTTTTAATTGTGATGATTTAGGCTCACATTTAACAAAAACCCACCAATTCACTATCTCAACAAATTAGAATACTTCATAAGACCAATAAAAAAAAACATTTTTATGAATTGAATTTTATGAAGTGAATTGTTGGCCTTCTGGAAAGTATGTTCATTTACTGTATATGTACTCAATACTTGGTAGGGGCTCCTTTTGCTTTAATTACTGCCTCAAT
>JAFVLL020008472.1:0-14409 GCA_021397915.2 Tor tambroides
AAAGGAGATTTTCTCAATATTTAGATTTTTTTGTACCCTCAGATTCCAGATTTTCAAATAGTTGTATCTCAGCCAAATATTGTCCTATCCTAACACACCATACATCAATGAAAAGCTTATTTATAGATGATGTATAAATATCAATTTCAAAAAATTGACCCTTATGACTGGTTTTGTGGTCCAGGGTCACATATTTGCAAAACCAGCATTTTACTGAGATCTGTGTGTTAGATTTTTTCAAAATCTCTTGATGTAACTGGAAGCCGCCTTTACTTACTGAACATCTTCTTTTTGAATCACAGACCGCAGGCTAATGCTGTTTTTCCACAAGTTGAAAGAAATGATGCACAATGATGGATTTCATGAACTAGATGTTGAAAAGAAGTGGACTGTCCCTTTAAAACCATGATGAATGCAGTACAACCATAGTTGGCAAAAAAAAAAAAGAGTCAATGAATCATCAGCGATAGTTACACTGCACTCATAGTAAGCTGTGGAGTAAAGCTTTTCAGGCAATCATATACAGGATTATTTCCGAATTTCAACCATGGCATGGTTAAAATTCTGTCTGCGTATAAATCAGCCAAATAAATGCAAATAAAAAAGGCAAAAACATGAAGGCAGAAGTCTAGATCAACAGTGAGGAGTCAGGTTGCAGAGATGGAGGTAAGGAAAGGAAAGCATTCGCTCACTTTCACTTTACACGATAACCTTACTAAAACATGTTTTACTTTTACATTTTAAAGTCTCATTTTAAGCATTATTATATATCTTAAGTTCTTCATTATCCTGCAAAAGCTGCCTTTGTGATGTAAACACTGCTAATGGGGTTTGCTAACTGCTAATGCTACTGCCTGGCTAGTGATACGACAATTTATCAATATACATATTCATATAATTTTGATTTTATCAAGACTAACTAATAACTAACCAGATTAAGTGTTAGTTCCCCATTGTGTTGTTCACCTTATCAGTAGATCTCTTTTGAACATTCATAGGCTAAAGTTTTCACTTTTATATCTCAAATGCTTTAAATTATTTCATATACATTTTACTACATTTTATTGACTATTAGCCACTTAGTTTTTATGTAAACAATAATCTTGGCTATTAAAATTTTACAGGACCTGTTTTATGTTTATATATATTACCCCAAAATCAAATTCAGCATTCTATATGTCCCAAAAGTGAAGGCCCATTCACACCAAGAATGATTACTATGAAGATATCTACTGTATAATGATAATTCAAGTAGTGTCCACAGCAATGCATGAGATTGTCTGTTTATAATGTTATATTAAAAATGATATTCTAGTATATAGTATATTTAAAGTAAGATGGATTCTGATTGGCTGCCAATGCTTTTATCGTTTAGACAATATTATTTTTTCTGCAGTATTGGGGAAAGTTACTTTTAAAAGTAATGCATTGCAATATTGAGTTACTCAATTTAAACAAAGTAACAAATTGCGTTAGTTACTTTTATGGAAAGTAATGAATTACGTTACTTTTGCATTACTTTTTGTCATTTTTGCTGGGCTTGTTTATTAGTTTTTTTAATAACCCAAAAAATCCCAAAAGTTATGTGTTTGGCAACTTTATTTCAAAAAGATATTTCATTGTAACATTGAAAGTAATGCGTTACTTTACTAGTCACTTGAAAAAGTAATCTGATTATGTAACTCACGTTACCCCCAACACTTTTCTTCTGTTTTATTATCATTATAGTTGTAGTGTGGACTACTCTATATTCTCATAGATTTTGAATGATTAAAACTTGTTACAGTTATCGTCCGTGGTGTGAACAGGCCTTTAGGCTAATAAGCGTCCACGGCACAAAATGCTACACTCGGCGATCAAACAGGAATGGGCGTCTGGGAAAAAGGCTCGGGTGCAAACGGTAACTGAAAAAAGGGCAGGACAACGTAATGGTGGAAATGATGATGGCTACCATCATTACTCTAAAGGAAGAACAACAGAAAGTCATCCAAAGAAATCATAAGAATCAAACAGAAAGAGCTTGGGTGTGTTTACTTCTGGTTGGTAATCGATGCAGAGCCATTGCATTTTTTGTACCATTCAGTACCTTAAGTCTTTGATCGCCTAGTCCTAATGCTGCATCCTCCGCAAAGATCGGATCCCACATCGAGTCATACCCGTCAATTTCCCTCTGTTTCATTCTGGCATAGAGAGCATCGTCTCTCTGAACTACACTTCCCACCAACCACTGCAAGCATACAAAATCAGCACTGTTACAGAGGTCGGCCGCACTCAGAGAGAGACACAACTCTTTCAGTGAGATTAGAAGGAAAGCCCTAGAGGCTCCGCCAGCGAGCGAGAGAGTCCGTTGTTTACAGCTAACAAAAGTCTGCGCCGATCTCCCGGATATTTCATCACATGTTTCTGAGGGTAAAAGCCCATTAGGTTGTGGTTGGTGAACAAGCTTATGCCAGTGGAAAAAAAATACAGCTATACATCCGGTGTTTTAACAATCTGACCCTGAAAGGACACAACAACATATTACCTCAGAGAACCGACCACCTACTGACCAGAGGCCTTTGTCAACAAACCCTAATGACGCGCGCAGTGGCGAGGCCAGAAATTTTAAACTGAGTGGACCTGGGTGACATAGGGTGGACTTCAGTGCCTATTTCTAAAATCTTTTTACTACATTGGATAAAAATAGGCATGCAAATTTCGACAGCTAAAAACGGCATTATCTAGTAAAAGTAGCAATTAACAATGCATGAAACCCATCTTTTTTTACTTAAGCATCAGGTGTCATGTCATAAAATATTGTAGTTTGTTGTGATCAGAACAACTTTAAAGTCTGGTAGTGTATGATCCTCGGTCGTTTATAAATAGTCACAGAGGAAAAACTAAAGTCGGTAAGTGTATGATCCCTAGGGCCAGTTTTACTAAACAGGGCAAATTAGTGGGAGAGTGCAATTCCAAAACAGCACCGATGCGAGGGGAAATTTCTGCGGGTGATTTACTAGCAATGCTCAAATTAAAGAACACAGACGCAATATCTCATTTACATATCGATCAATGCAATATACCAAGCACAGTGTAAATTAGAGCAGTCGCAAATAAAGAAATAAAGAAGTCACAGTACGTTGAAAAGAACCGAAGGCCAAAAAATGAAGGGTTGCAAGAAGTTTTGATAGAGCTGGTATTGCGTGACTCTAGTTGAGTTCCAAGTCGTCTTTTATTTCCTGAAGCAAATTAAATATAACATTGTCTGGCAAACTATATGTTCGGATAATGTGTTTTTCTGGCATTCCAAGTAAATTAATACTTGTGGAAAAAATCCTCTCCCTTCTACCACGCGCTCTCTGTTCTTTGTGGCGCCTCCTCTAGCAACGATAATTGCAGCCATTTCAAGCGCAAAATAGTTTAAGACATGCTTTTTTTGGGCGTTAAATAATGGCGCAAATACCAGTAATTTGACGAACGCAAACGTTAGTAAATCTCGTTGCGTGATTCATTTGAATACTCTCCTCCCATGAATTTTGCGTCTGAAAGGGAAACTCCTACAAATGCATATTCAATAAGGTCAGGCGCAAAAATAACTGTGTCCACGCCTTTTCAGCGCTAATTCTTCACTGTCTTCGTCTTTAGTAAAACCTGATGCTAGTGTTTAAAAATCTGGTCAGATTTTAAAAGTAGTGTAGTGTATTCCAGCCATGAACAGATTTTAAAACACTATACATCATACACTTACTGACTTTGTAAACGGTCACAAAGGATAAACTGGCCATCATACACTAAACGACTTTGGATCACACACTTTAAAGCTGTTCTGATCACAACAAACTCAAACAGAAACCGGCTCCGGTGAGCCTCAAACACTGTGGGATTTTCTATGAAGTCTGTCAACTCTATGTCAACTGTATGCAGGATTTTTTTTTTCTTTCTTCATTTGACTGGGCGGACCAGCTGTCAATCTGAATGGGCCAGATTGTAGCCTCGCCACTGGATGCGCGGTGAGTGTGTGTGAAGGAAGTTTGGCAGTACCTTGTTGGGATCGGGCCTGAGTTTCTCATTGTTGGCCGTAGCGGCTTTTTCGGCCGCCTTCTTCTGCCGCTGAGGGCCTCTCCCGAAGAAGATGTAATTGACAAAGGCATACTCCAGCAGCGCCAGGAACACAAAGACAAAGCAGCCCATCAGGTACATGTCTATGGCTTTCACATAGGGAATCTTGGGAAGGGTCTCTCGCAAGTGAGTATTAATGGTGGTCATGGTCAGCACGGTGGTGATACCTGGAGTTCAAAGAAAGCGTTCAGGCATAATTAAGTACAGTACTGTGCAGCTCAAGTCAGTTGCAGATTTTTATAACAAGAGAAGTGAGACGTAATTATCCAGCGAGCACTGAGTAGGAGCTGCCAACTAAGCAATTACAGAGGTTATTCATGTGTCATCTTCCAACTTGAAACCATTATGAAAACTTTGACAACAATCAACTCGAACACAATGCGCTAATGCAAATGCGAATCGAAAAGAGCTACGGCGCTTCCAGAGAGAAGCTTTAAGATATACCTAGAGATGTGCTATGCATATCCTACTTAGGGTTACGGATTTGAACAAAGCACCATTTCGGATAGCATGAACGATGTGGGACGAGTTGCATGATGGAAATTAATACTCGGGTTCAGGGTTTTTTTTTGCTCTCATGCGACTCGCTTCACAACGTTCTCGTAACATCAGTGGTACCTCAAATTTTGCAGCTTGTTGAGGCTATTATTCAATCAGATTGAAGATATTTGCAAAACAGGCACAAAAAAAAAAAAACTCAAACTTACAGTGAAGGAAGGACCTCTTATGCCCACCACAGATGGATTTAAATGTGGTAAAAACTAAAAATATTGTGAAATATTATTACAATTTAAAATAACTGCTTTCTGTGTGAATATATTGTAAGTGTAATTTATTTCTGTGATCAAAGCTGAATTTCACATGATCCTTCAGAAATCATTCTAATATGCTGATTTATTATTGTCAATCTGGAAAACAGTTCATATTTTTTACAGAATCATAATCATTTCAGGATTCTTTGAATAGTTCAAAAGAAAATCATTTATTTTAATAGAATTTGAAACATTATGAATGTCTCTACTGTCACTTTTGATCAATTTTATGCATCCTTGCTGAATATAAGTATTGATTTATTTTCAAATGTAATACAAACATATTTTGAAAGGTGCATGTATATTATAAAATGTCGAATCTAGTTTTTTGATGGATTATTGCCTCTAAACTCACCTCTAACCATATGCCAAATTAGTCAAAGAACAATTCATCAGCATTTCTTCCATATTCACAAATGGTTAGCTTGTTCATCATCATTATCATGTCTGTTTGGTCAAATCCACAAATACACAGCAATCACGTTCAGTGCAGAAAGCTCAAGCAATTCATTCTGAAGCCACATAGAGAAATTGAGACGTCAAGTCTATAATAGAGCTTCTGTATTTCTGTTTAAACAATACTGCAAGGTTGAGACGTGTTTCCTTGTCACATGCCCCTCACTGAAGACAGATTCATTCTGACAAGTTCACCCAAACACAAAAGGCCCGGCTCCCTATCATCAGTGATCTATTCTCCGCCGTCCCCCCCCCCCAAGTATCAGCGTCAGAAGAAGCCATTTTGTCATAATGGCAGGAACATGGCCCTGGACATAAAACACGTCAGTAAAGAGCGACCGGAGGAAAGTTTGTCAGCTTAATCAGCAGTAATACATCAACGCAGATCAGCAGAGGCTACAGAGCACTCCTAATAGAGTTTGGAGCGGGAGGGAGGGGAGCACTGGCAGCGCTGCATCTTCACTGGAGTGAGGCAGATTTAAGACCCACTTGAGTCCAAGCATCATACAATTTCATTTGCAATTTGAGCCTCCTCTTTTGGAGCACAGGCAGGTACTGCCCGAAGGAAAGCACAACCGCAATATCTAGTTCCTCCTACGCAGCAATGAGAAAAACCGAAGCTTCATCTCATGATTGTCTCCTCTAGAGTTTCAGTCGAGATGCTCTAAAAATGTTTTAAACTGTACTCTGATTTGACAAAGTCTACCAAAGATCTCAAATATGAGTCATAATATGATAAAGAGCAACCTCTGAACAGTTCTCTTCTTGGGGAACAGATGTACTAAGATCATCTTGATTTTGCCAAGACATGTTCCTGAATCAACATCTTTTGTTGTTCTTACATGGAAAACTGCAGTAGACTGTCTGATGCGTATGGCATAATAAACTAGACACACTTTCAACAAGTCAGATTCAAAAAGTCTTAGGGCCAGATTTACTTACAGCTTGCGCCAGTGCAAACCGTCTTTTGGCGTTAATATAGTACTGTCAGGATTTACTAAAGACATGTGCAGTGAAGAATTAGCGCTGAAAAGGCGTGGACACAGTTATTTTTGCACCTGACCTTATTGAATATGCATTTGTAGGAGTTTCCCTTTCAGACGCAAAATTTACGGGAGGAGAGTATTAAAATAAATCATGCAACGCGATTTACTAACATTTGCGCTCATCAAATTACTGCTATTTGCACCATTATTTAACGCCCAAAAAAGCAGGCGGTAATTTACGCTGCTCTTGGTAGATTGCGCTGGTCATTATGGAAATGATCTGGCTGCGTCTGTTCTTTAATGTGTGCATTGTCAGTAAATCACAAGTATGATTTTTCCCCTCCCATCGGCGCTTTTATGGAATTGCGCTCTAACGCTAATTTGCCCTGTTTAGTAAATCTGGCCCTTAATCTGTTTGGCAAACTTCTACCACTTTTCCGTGAGCCTAGTGTATGGTGCTGTTAAATATTTCACCAGGAAACAAATCTGTGCTCATGAAAACAGTGTGTATTCAAAACACACTGGGCCCTATCATACACCCGGCACAATGCAGCGCAAGTGTTTTTGCTAGTTTCAGCCTGACGCAGTTCTCATTTTCCCGTCCTGCGCCACGTTGTTTAAATAGCAAATGCATTTGCGCCCATTTGTGCGCCCATGGGCATGCTGGTCTAAAAAAGAGGTGTGTTCAGGCGCATTGTTGGCGTGTTGCTATTTTGAGGAACTGAAAATAGACTGCGCCATAGACCAACTCCAACCTGTTCTAAAGTCTAAAGTCAATGGCGCAATATTTTTTTTGTTATTTAAAGAGCATGTTAGTAGAAAACGCGCCTCTGGGCGGTTCCACAACACGCGTTCACTTTGCTTATTACACACAGAGACGCACAGCAGCACACAAACATGCCAAATATTAAAAATGAAAGGATTACAGTGTAAAAGAATATTATTGTGTAGGCTACATAAATATAAAAATGTCATACATGTCATAATGGATAGTCATTGTGTCTAGCAGAATTAGCCTATTTGCTTGCGCATGAGCAGATCCGTTTGCTCTCTGGAGACGCGTTCAGTCTGTGCACCTTAAAATTCCACTGTTTAAAGGAAAACGCCACCGTTTTTCCATATTCCAATATGTTCTTCCCTCAACTAAGACGAGTTGATACATACCTCTCCCGTCTCAGTGCGTGCACTTAATCACTCTAGTGCGCGGCGCCACTATGCTAGTGTTTAGCTTAGCACCATTCATTCCTTAGGATCCAAACAGGGAAGAATTTAGAAACCACCAAACACTTCCATGTTTTCCCTATTTAAGAGACGGTTTTTCATGGTAGTTACACGGTAGAGTATGGTGACACAAAATAAAACGTTGCGATTTTCTAAGCGGATAAAAAATGATTACTATAATGTATGGCGGAAGAGGCGCCGCGGCACTTGACCTCGCGCAGTAATATCATCACGTTTATTTTGTGTCACCATACCACAAACGTGTAACTATGTGTAACCATTTTAAATAGGGGAAAACATGGCTAAATTCTTACGTGACTGGGATCTAAGAATGGGTGGTGTTCGCTAAATACTAACACATGTGGCACCCAGTAGCGCTAAACTTGATTAAAATCTTAAAAACACTGGGCGGGAGGAATTTATCAATCGTCTAATTTGAGGAGAATGTGGAAACTAAGGAAAAAGCGGTTAGCGTTTTTCTAAGTGCTTGAATCAGCCATGTAAGTAGCAGACACAACTACTTACTTAAGGAGATGAGACTCACAGTTGGTTTATTGCACGTTATGCCCAAAAACATCCATTACTCATTAAGAGAATAGAGACAACCCTTTCACACCACGCGCCAGGAGCGCTGACCGTTTTTCCCGTCGTTATACTAGCAAAAGTGAATTCGGAAATGCTCTAAGTGCACCTGCGCTGTGCACTTTAGTCCATGTGCTTAGATCGTTAAAATAGGGCCCATTGTTTGTGGCCACTAAAAAGTGGAGAGATGTGCTCTAAACACATGTGCACCAAGAACACCTAATGGCTGAAGTGCACATCTTTGAAATAACCAGTGCTTATTCATTTTAGATTAAAAAAAAATATGATCACAAAGGCAAACAAACTTTACAGACATCTTCAGCTAATTTCTTAGGGTTTTTAATGCAGATTGTTGTGCCATTATTTGCTAAATTTTGTGCTGATGTTGAATGAATGTCACATGGTTGCATGCCGTTCTGTTATTTACCAGCCTCTAAACATGACATTGAACAAATAAACTCTTATTGGTCGCTTTACATGTCATTCAGAATGCCTCTGTCCTTGGCCAATTGAAGCAGCTGTAGAACCCAAACCCTATGGCCTTAATTAAAAGTCTGGCTAAACGAGACTATTGGACTTCCAACTTGGAAACTTGTGATGTCTTATGAACCTGATGATGACACCTGGGGGATATAATCATGTTTCAACAAATTCAATAAATCAATGAGTTGAAGTGCTAGCATTATAAGATATAACCTGTTTATCAAGCATTTGTTGAGATGAAAAAATCTGTTGAAAATCTTACACCTGCAAAATAGATGCGTATCACCGCTTATTCTCTGCAGTTTGGTTGGCAGGAGACTCTGAACACCTGCAAAGCTAACCACAGTGCTGATTTCTTGTTTCCTTGTACTTTGTCTTTCGAGTGTCAAGCAAAGGAACACCTCTATGGTTGGAAATCTTGAGTAGGAATATCCCACATCCGACTATAAATGGAAGATACAATCATACACTATATTGCCAAAAGTATTGGGTCGCCCCTTCTAATGAACAGGTTTGACTACTTTAGTAATTTCTATGAGTACAAATCTTAATGTTAAAGCATATAATGATATTCTAGGAAATTGTGTGCTTCTAATATTATAGCAACAGTTTGGACAGGACCCTTTTCTATTCTAACATGACAATGCCTCTGTGTATAAGGCAAGGTTCAAAAAGAAAATTACTGATTCAGTCAGTGTGGAAGAACTTGAATGGTCTGCATAAAACCAAGTCCTAATCCCAGTTTAACACCTCTGGTATGACTGTAAATGCAGGCCTTGAGCCAAAAACTCAAATGACTTGCCAACAAATGACTTGTACATACACTATATAGACAAAAATATTGGGACACCTCCTTCTTTAGAACAGAAAAATGCACTTCCAAAATCTGTGGCAACAACGATAGAACATAATTCATGTATTTAAATTGTATTTCCATCTCTGTTGCAACAGTTTTACAAGAGTGTCTAAAATGAAACTGAACCCATATGTACAAGTCATTGGTGTTTGGTGATGAGTTTCTGGCTCAAGGTCTGCATTAATCACCAAGCCAGTGTTCAACAGGTTAGGGTTTTTTGGTTTATCTGGGTGTCAGGATCCACACTGACTCAATCAATCATTTCTTTGAACCTTATATCATGTTAGAACTAGAAAAGTCTAATAATATTGCTATAATAACACAATTTATAGAATAAATCATTATATGCTAACATTAAGATTTGTACTCATAAGAAATTACCTTAAAGTAGTCAAACCTGATTAGAGAAACGTTAATACTTTGGCAATATAGTGTATTTGTTAATAGAGTGCTGCAGGAATTAGCACAAAAAAATTGAAAGTTAGTTTGCATTTTTAAACCTATGGGTCCAATGTCCCAATATAAATGTTTTTTTAATGGGTAGTAATTGATTACATGTAATCTGGATTATGTAATCAGATTCCAAATATTAAGTACTTGTAATTGTTTTAAAATGCTCATAATCAGATTTTGGTTACTTTTTTCTGGATTACATGATTACATATACTTCACACAATGGCAGTAAATTATTCTTCATTTATTGATTCACCCCAGTTCTTATTTTTTTTCCTTTCTAAATGAATCTACCACTTATATAAAAGAGACTAATAATTACACACGTTACTAAACACTGCCGATGCATAGCTGTGAAATACTACATCTTTATCATGTCAAACTTCACTAATTATTAATATTGGAAGTCTGGACAAAAATAATTAAAACCTGGAAGACTTGGGCTATATAATGTCATGTTTTCATGTTTATTAACGTTTGTTCATGTAATGTAGGGATTCCTAAGATTTTGACATTTTTATGGTTTAAGTAATTAAGCTTTTCATTAACCCCAGTTTGGGAAACCCCTCTGTAATGTAATGTCTAATGCATTTCACAATATTGATAACAAAGAATGAAATATATTTACATTACTTGATATCTGTAATCCAGATTATGTTACTAACTACAGTTTTCATCATGTAATTTGTAATCCGTAACAGACTACAATTTGTAATTTATCCAGTACTTGTTGTTGGTTAAATATCTGAAATAAGGTCTGCGGTTAACACAAGCTAGAGATATTTACACATTTTATTCTACACCATAAAATACATCTTGTTTTGATAAAGACGGTTCCTAACAAGTGGCTAAATGGGTTGACAGAGTTTGTCTGAGATATTAAACATTATTAGACCAAACAGGAAAACTCATCTACACATTAGTTTCACAGCCTTGTTGTGTTTCTAACACAGGCTTCAAAATGCATAAAAGTTGTTCATTTGTGAAGATTATCTTGATGCACAAACTGAGCAAGAATCATAAACGTTTGTTGGTCACAGAGCTTATTTTCTGCAGTAATTCAAAAGCCAACATGAAAATCCTATTGGGTTTTTGTCAAGGGAACCAAGGTGAGGTTAACTTACAAGTTGGCCTACAAAATAATGCCATCACTGCACCACAACATAGGAATGTTGTTCCAGGACCAACAAGGATGTTGATACAGAAACACATCTTGGCAAAATCAGAGTCACTGATGTATTACTCAACTGCAATGAGAGGCAAACAGAAAAGAGCCTGTAAAACAAGTAACGGTAATCCAAAGAACCATCATAGCTGATCCTTGAGCTTACAAAATAAAGATACAGTATTAAACAGTCACCAAAAGCCCAACAAACATCTCCGCCAACAATAACACACACCACATGATCAGATGTCCCACCTAAAGCCACACGGGCAGCAGAAGCATCGTAGTTGATCCAGAAGGACACCCAGGACAGGATGGTGATTAGGATCGAGGGCATGTAGGTCTGCAGGATGAAGTAACCAATGTTCCTCTTGAGTTTGAAACTCAGAGACAGACGTGGATAAGAACCTGGTCCAAAAAAGAAAAAGAAGGACAGTTTCATTCATGCTGTATGGTAATACCATTTTGGAAATTGCAGTAATCCTACCATAGAAAGTTCGGGGTCGGTAAAATATTTAAATATTTGTAAAAGAAGCATTTTCTGCTCACCAAAGCTGCATTTATGTAAACAAAAACACAGTAAAAATAGTCAAATATTATTACAATTCAAAATAACTGTTTTCTATTTTAATATTTTGAACTGTAGTTTATTTCTGTGATCAAAGCTGTATTTTCAGCATCATTACTCCAGTCTTCAGTGTCACATGATCCTTCAGAAATCATTCTAATATGCTGATTTGATGCTCAAGAAACATTTTGTATTATTGAAAACATCTGTGCTGCTTCATATTTTTGTGATACAGAATTTTTCAGGTTTCTTTGATAAGTAGAAAATTTAAAAAAAAACAGCATTTGTTTTAAATATTTTGTAATGTAATAAATATCAATGCAATGCATCCTTTAATCAATTTAATGCAATAATGTATTTCTTAAAAAAAAAAAAAAAAACTGGACTGACCCTTATCAATAAACTGTTTTTTAGCATCAGTCTTTTTCTTGTATTGCAGACCATTTAGTTTGATCATTTAATGCATTGGTCCATGTCTAGTAAAAACACAGGCCACCTCAAATATATATATTTGGTGGCAGAGCAGGTCACAATAATAAGCGGCGTGTCTGAGAGTGTGGGCAGAGTCAGACAGCCAGACTGCGTGACTTTATCTGTTCCTGAAAGGCAGACCAGTGATGATAATAAGACTGGAGAAAAACACAAATTATGTGCACTTACTCACATGCTTACTCATCGCATACATCGCTTCAAGGTTTAGCAAAAGGACACTGTAACTATATATGCATGCAATAATGTCTGCACCACAGCATTTCAGCTTGTGATGATTTTGTGGATAAACTGGAGGGATCAGACCAGGCCGAGGCAGTATATCGCTGTATATCGGCCTTCTGTGCACTCACAGATATCTGTATAATGTCTGATGAACATAAAGTTCATAAAAATCAGTGTTGGGTAGTAACTGATTACATGTAATCTGGATACGTAATCAGATTCCAAAAATGAAGTACTTGTAATTAGATAATATTTCAAAATACTTGTAATCAAATTAGTTATTTTTATTGATTATAAATAATTCTTATTATTCAGTCGACAGACAGGTGGATATAATTACACAGAAAACTGAGAGGCCACACAGCATTTGACCACTGGAATTACAAAAATCATTTCATGTTTAAGAAGTGTTTTCTTAACATTGCATCACTTACTGATGGACACTTTCATTTTTAATTAATAACAAATAAGGCTTTTATCTTTTAAACTTAATAAAATGCACAAACGGACATTATTTCTAATTTACATGCAATGCAGGGATTCCCAAACATTTTTGTCAGCCAAACCTCTTTCATCTAATATATTTACTTGAAGTACGTCCTGAGATTTTAAAGTAATAAGTTAATAATTAAGAAACACATTTGCATGTTCACGGTTCTCTAATGGTAGTTAAAGGTCACATGACATGCAGGAAAACAAATGAAATGCTTCATATTTTTAGTAAGTGCTTTATTTTGATTGTTTACTTCAATTTTACATTTTTACGATTTTATTAATTATTAACCTTTCTCAGCCTAAATTCACGAACACTGTGTAAATCCTTCACGAACCCCAGTTTGGGAAACCTTGATGTAATGTTTAATGCACTTCATGTTGTTAATAACAACAAATGGAATATATTTTCATTCTCTTTGCATTTTTATTTCAATACAACATTATCCTATTTAAATCAATGTGATAAACTAGTCAGGTCAAAAGTAATCTGATTATATTACCTAAAATCTGTGATGTAATGGATTATGTTCCTAACTACAATTTTAGTCGTGTAGTCTGGAAGAATCAGTAATGGATTACATTTTGGGCCAGTTTTACTAAACAGGGCAAATTATCGCGAGAGAGCAATTCCAAATCAGCGCCGACGGTTGTGGAAATTTCTGCAGGTGATTTACTAACAGCGCACAAATTAAATAACACAGACGCAACATCTCATTTACATATCGACCAATGCAATAAACCAAGCGCAGCGCAAATTAGAGCAGTTGCAAATAAAGAATAAAGCAATAAAGAAGCCACAGTACATTGAAAAGTACAAATTGAAGCTAGAAGTTGCAAGAAGTTTTGATAGACCTGGTATTGCGTGACTCCTAGTTGAGGGTTCCAAGTCGTCTTTTATTTCCTGAAGCAAATTAAAGATAACATGGCTTGGCATTTTCATGTTCTTCTTGCATTCCAAATAAATTAATACCTGTGGAAAAAAATCCTCTCCTTTCTACCACGCGCTCTCTCCTCTCTGCGGTGCTTTCTCCTAGCAACATTAACTGCGGCCATTTCAAGCGCAAAGTAGTTTAAGACATGCGTTAAATAATGGCGCAAATACCAGTAATTTGACGAGCGCAAACGTTAGTAAATCTCGTTGCGTGATTCATTCGAATACTCTCCTCCCATAAATTTTGCATCTGAAAGGGAAACTCCTACAAATGCATATTCAATAAGGTCAGGTGCAAAAATAACTGTGCCCACGCCTTTTCAGCGCTAATTCTTCACTGTGCATCTTTAGTAAATCCTGACAGTACTATTTTAACGCCTAAAGACGGTTTGCACTGGCGCAAGCTGTTAGTAAAACTGGCCCTTTGTAAGTAATCTACCCATCACTGATAAAAATTCAAAGAATTCAGGGTGAAACCCATCCATTTTGTATTATAGTTTACTTTAGTTTGTAACTGAAGTCTTGAATAATCATATCTTTTGGTTTGTGTCCAAGTTTCAAAAAAAAAAAAAAAAAAAAAAAAAAAAAA
>JAFVLL020008475.1:0-34888 GCA_021397915.2 Tor tambroides
AGACCGTTTTGATTTATCTAACATACAGTCAAACCATAATTTATTCAGACACCTTCAAGATTTCTCACATTATCATAGTTTATTTGCTAGAAAATGGTAATAAAATATGACAAGAACTCAAGAGTCAAACTGTGTCAGAACAAATTCATCTTGATAATGCCAGATAACTTTGATAGAAAGGTATGTAACAAAACATGGTCAGGTCAAAGTGTCAAATCATATTTTTGGTCTAGTGGTCCACTGTATGAAGAATATTTGGGTGTAATATGGCACAGTTTACTTTATTCTGCTATCCTCATGTCCTGCACCCTCTAAAATCAAAAATTATATCTGGTGTCTGAATCACTTTTGGTTTGACTGTGTGTTATTTGTTTGCAATTCCCGTACCTGTGTGTTGTTTCACAAGTTTTCAGATGATTTTCACAAGTTTTTCAGATTGACTACTGTTATTCTACACTCTGATAATGATGCATGCTATTGCTCAGAAACTTTTACACATTGCTGACTCAAATATCATATACTGGCTTTAATTTACACTGTATCCAATATTGCTGTCTTTAAAAAAGCTTCAGTCAGCCCTGTAAAAGCTGCTTGAATGTGTTAAACAACTCTAGTCAGCATGTTGAGGCACTTGACTACAGGTTTGTCTGAGAGGCGGTGTATTAGAGCCGTGGCTGTTACTCAAGACACGTTGTAGGAAGACATGGGTAACTCAGAGAGGAAAATGAAGGGGAGGTTTTGGTCTTCTTCAAATTCCCCCTTGACTGAATTTGTGGAGCAATGAGTGTGTGTTAACGTAGCCTACAGAAGTTATATGCAAAAAGATTTAAAACATGAATGTCACATAAAGGAAAAAAATAGCGTACTGTAAATCGCTAAATTATTTCTGACAAACACAAGCACCTGCTGTGCATTAACTGGTAAGAGGTGAACACACAGCAGAAGTAGACACATTGCTGTCATTTATTTTCACTGTAGCAGACCTCTTACATGTTATAATCTGTTACAGTTACTGTTCTCATAAAAATATTACTTAATTATATTACACCGAGGATTCCAATTTAATGTAGTAAATCAAAAAGTAGCTATATGTTGATGCGCTCCCTCTTTTGTGCAAGTGTAAGAGGGATTCGCTTGCTGTTGGATCAGCCTTTCTACAGGACTGGAGTGCTAACTTAAATTGAAAGATAACAGTATAGTTTTTAATTTACAGTACTTGCTGGGAGAAATACCTCTCAAACAACGCTCACGGCACACGAATCCAAAGAATAATAGTAATAAAAAATAAATGACTGATTATTAGTGTCAAAGAATCTCTCTTTTAAAGGCAGATTATTTGTTTAATGCTCTCTTGAAGTTGATTGTCTGCGCCTCAAACTGTGTGAACTATAGTGTGAAAGCTGTGGAAATGTGTGTTTATTTGAACACTGCATGGTTGTTATTGTTTCTCTCATTGCTCTTATGGAGTTGACTTTTGGTGGGAGATATAAACGCAGTATAATTTCATCTATTTCTAAACAAGAGTACATTTATACTGCTTTCACTGGAGTACAAGTTCAGTATTTCTTCCTGTGGAGGAAATAAGTCTGTGTCTTTAGGCAGAAGTCTTTAGGTTTTGGCACATCACATGTTTTTACTGATCTTTTTGCTATCTGATCATGAAAAGCCCAAGTACAAATGCCTTCCTAGAACGTACATATGGTGTAGACCCAGCAGATCAGATTTGTATCTGTTTTGGCCGAGTGTGATGATCCGTCTGTTTGTTGTGGGCTTTATCTGCTTATATGAAGTGGCAGTCGTCGCTAAACACTGCAGCTGCGAACAGAGATGTTTGAACAATGACAAAATTAATACCTTAGCATGATTTACATTTAGAATCTGCACATTCGATATGTTTAATGGTATATGTTTGGACACAATATTTTGGGATGATTGTTCATTTGAGGAGGTTAGTTCTGTGTCTACATGTATCTCAGTTTTCCATTTGGATCTTTTGTTAGTGTGGTGAAAACTGGCCATCCTAAAGCTGAAAATAAGAAGGGGAATAGTAAACCGTTTAAATCAGTCTGTTAAAGTAGTCAAACTACTACAAAGTAGAAAGATGTCACTTAAAATGTTTTATTTCTTTTTATGTATTTGTAAAAGCAATAAGGTGTTAAATGTTCAGCTGGATTGTGAATATAGTAATTGCAGAGTGTGCCTAAAAGTTTTGGAATATGTAACTCTAGTAGAATAGTAATATTTTTAAAATACATTTTTTTTTATTCCATACTAAGTATAGTTTAAATATATTAACATATTTACTGTCATATTGCTCAAGACTTACTGATATAAGAATTATTAAACTTATTATTTATGCACAATGCACATTTCTTATTATTAAGCCTAAAATATATTTTAATATCACTATTAATAAGGATTGTATGATCTCTGTAAAATATCAGTTTTTAAATGCAAGATATTTTAAGTGTAGCTGAAGTATACTTGCAATAGTTCCACTTTAACACAATCAGATGTACTTCAGTATATCTTTAGCTGGACTTCAGCACAATTAAAGTGCATTAAGCAAAATATTAGTTGTTCCAGCTTAACGGACGTTAATTATACCAGTTTAGTATACTAAAAGTACAATTGCAGGGTATTTTTATTAAGTACATAAATATGTAAATGTATTTGTAGTATACCTATCGTGAAATAAATGTATTTCAAATACATTTGACTATATTTATTTTTTCACTTGGGAAGCTATATTGGATTTCTTTATTAGATCTCTCTCCCATCAGAAGATCTCCATATAAAACCAGTCAACGTAAAATAAAAAACAAAAATGAATATTAGGAAATAAAAAGATATAGAAATAACAAATGATGTGCAACACAGACGTCTGTTCTCTGGCTGTCTCACACACACACAGAGGTTGTTGTTAAGTACTTCTACTAGATGATGATATCTCTGAACTGAACTCATGTTAACACACACTCTCTATTGTGTGGCTGAAGTTGATGCATCGTCTGTAAAGATGCTTCTCTTTCTACAGTCTTAAAACAATGCTCACGTGTGAGACTTTCTGAACTGAAGCTAAATCTTTCTCTTTTCTCTCTCTCTCTAAAGGAATGGAGTGGTGCTGGTGAGTAATGACACAATACATCACTTCAGAATGTCTGTATTGTTCACTTTAGTATTTCACATGCACACTATAGACCTGTACAGTAAAGTATGAAGATTAAATGGGGACATTCCAGGAAGTATTTTGTGTTTTTGCATGTCAAAAGAATTTGCCTGTTTATTACTTTGGTCGTGGTCTCTAAAGACATTCACTCCAAAGAGCTACATTTTTGTGTGTACAAACCCTTCCATACAGTGTGAGGAAAATAATCCACTCTTACTGTAAACTGTGCTAAAGCCAAAAGAAGTGATTGCAGTGTTATCTGGATAATGTTTACTTGATATTAATTGACAGCATGTCTTTCTTTCTAACAAGAGACACGTAATATTCAGTAATGTCATTGATTTGACAGCACTGATGCCATTGGATGAAAACAAGACTTGAACTGAATTGAGCTGAAAGATGACACTGTTGTCTTCTGGAGAGCTGCTTTATAGCTGAATTCAGTTTGTCCATAATTGACACATTTTGCAACATTAACACTGTTATTGAACTGAACTGAATCAACATTAAACTGACTTAAGCAACAGTGTTGGGAAGTAACTAGTTACATGTAACTAAATGACGTAATTTAATTACCAAATAAGGTAACACTTTATTTTAAGGTGTCATAATACAGAGTAATTACATAGTTAAGTACTTAGTAGTAGCCATTGAACTTACATGAAACAAAATATACTTACCATGTAACTAAGTTATGGAACAGCCTGTAATTACAGTTTGTAACTATGTAGATGTAACAGGCAGCTACTGTTAAACATATGTAACAGACCGAGTCTGTTACACAGCTACTAGTACACTTAAGTACAATCTTGATACACTTTATTTTAAGTAGCTTATGTCTGTGTAATATTCTGTAATTGTAATGTAATTAGAAAGGTATTACATGTATTTAAGCTGTGTACTGGTGGGTTAAATCAAACTAAGGTGCAGCTGGATAAGGTGTACAGTATAGATACACATGAAGTACACTTAAGTACAATCTTGAGACACTTTATTTTAAGTAGCTTATGTTTGTGCACTTACATTTATAATTACGTTGTATAAAGTCTGCAACACATGTAACAATCTTTTGGTTACATAAGTAGCTGTGTAACAGACTCGGTCTGTTACATATGTGTAACAGTAGCTGCCTATTACATCTACATAATTACAAACTGTAATTACAGGCTGTTCCATAACTTCCTTACATGTTAAGTACATTTTGTTTCATGTAAGTTCAATGGCTACTACCAAGTACTTAACTAGGTAATTACTCTGTATTATGACACCTTAAAATAAAGTGTTACCCAAAATGAATGTAATTGTAATCAGGCACAGTTACAGAGAAAAAATGTATAATTAAATTACAGTTACTTATGAAAATGTTAACAAAGGGGGTTACATCTGAATATTTTTTAAAATTACATTATTATAATCTTAATTCAAGTGATGAAGGATTTTGAAAGTCAATAATCAGTATTGAATATTTCTTGTAAGGTTAACCATCCCTGGTTTACATGTCTGAAAATGATTAACTAGTTAATTAGAAATTTAGAAAAGTATTCAGATGTAATCAGTTACTTTAATAAAGTAATTGAAGTAGTTACACTATTACATTTTAGATATCTTACAGATTACTAGTCACCCTATGACATTTCCAAAGTAACCTTCCCAACACTGTTAAGCAACACATTTATTTTGCTGTCTATTACTGTGAAGATGCTTTGAATCAAACTGAATTCATATAGTGCTATAGAAATAAACTTGACTTCTGCACACTATTAGAGTTCTGTTAGCTGAACTTTGGCTGTCAACAGAATAAAAAATGCCATGATTTCTCACTCCTGATTCATGACTTTCTTTCTTTAGAAAGCAGAATGAGACGGTAATAAAGTCAGATTCAGGAAATGTTAGCTTAATCCTCCCACTCCCTGGTTTAATAGTCCAGTAGCTGTTTATTCAGCGTTTTAGACTGCTCTTGTGTGTGATGCAGCTTTCTGAAATCTTGCTATAATACTAATAATTAAATGTAAGACAAATACCATTCTAGTCGTTCAGACATTTTGTCATGACTCCTGTGGTGTTGTGTATGTGTTGTGTTGGACTGAAAAGAGCGACGGGTGCCTGATCTGAGACTCTGGACGCTCCGCTGGCAGGACCTGCTGGACGTCTGTGTCCGTGTGCGGCTCTCCGTCCAGCCTCTGTGTATGTACACCACCACAGCCAGTCTAATCAGTGATTGCAGATAGGACTGGCTGAGTTCATTGATTCTGTCTTTGTTTTTAGTGGCAAATGAAACGCTGATGATTGAGTTCAGCGACTCTGAAACGGCTGACTCCCACACACTGCTGATGTGGAGACAGAGCAGCACTCTTAGGGTACGTCTGCGGCCACCTCACCTTTCAGTCAGAATCACTGATAGACCAGTTCCAGCATTTTATTTTGCATAGTGTGTTTGCAAGCTGATTTGCTTCACAAAACACTAATCACATGTATTATTTTTGCTAGTGGAGCTGGAGCGTTTCATTTTACATGGTGTAGTTTACTTCTTGAATTTCAAGGCTGAATGAATGTCACACTCCACCAAGTGAAGATTTGCATGAAACGCAGTTGAAGTTGATGATCGATGTGCCACAGAACATATGAAAGTGTTTTTTCTTCCTTGTTGATAAACCTATTTATTTAGTTATCATAAATGCATATATAGTTATATAGTTATTTGCATTTATCATTG
Source organism: Tor tambroides (assembly GCA_021397915.2). Classification (NCBI taxonomy): domain Eukaryota; kingdom Metazoa; phylum Chordata; class Actinopteri; order Cypriniformes; family Cyprinidae; genus Tor; species Tor tambroides. The sequence continues at coordinate 5,883 of JAFVLL020008475.1, forward strand.
ATTTTTGCTGTACTGTCCATGATCAGAGCAAATCTGTGGCCTGTTTTTGGATCACAGTCCACCAGTTGAGAACCGCTGCACTAGTAAATACAGCAGATCGTTTAAAATGAATGCTTTTTAGTGGTTACAGAAATGACTAGTGATGCATTGATGCTCACTTCAGGATAGTTCACACTAGTAGAGGTAATTGTATCTTTACTGTCTGCAGTGACATTTCTTCATTCAGTTTCATCATTCTTCATGCAAGCACTGTATTGTGTGTTGACCGCCTGTGTTTGCACCTGAGGTCAAATGAAGTGTACTTTGAATGGCTAGAGTGAACAACAACACACATACACTAGCATTTGTGTAAAAAACAAAACTCTTGCCACACACACTACCAGTCAAAAGTTTTTGAACAGGGAGATTTTTAATGTTTTTTAAAGAAGTCTCTTCTGCTCACCAAGCCTGCATTTATTTGATCCAAAGTACAGCAAAACACTAACATTTTGAAATATTTTTACTATTTAAAATAACTGTTTTCTATTTGAATACATTTTAAAATGTAATTTATTCCTGTGATTTCATTATTATTATCAATATTTAAAAAACATTTTTTTATTTGATGAATAGAAAGATCCAAAGATCAGCATCTATCTAAAATAAAAAGCTTTTGTAACATTATACACTACACCATTCAAAAGCTTGGAGTCAGTATCATTTTTTTTTGTTTTTTTGGGGGGAAAGACATTATAGAAATTAATACTTTTATTTAGCATGGATGCTTTAAATTGATCAAAAGTGATGATTAAAAAATATATATATTATAAAGATGTTGATAATGTTACAAAAGATTTCTATTTCAGATAAATGCTGTTCTTCTGAACTTTCTATTCATCAAAGAAACCTGAAAAAATTATACTCAGCTGTTTTCAACAGAATAATAATAATAAATGTTTTTTGAGCAGCAAAGCATCATATTAGAATGATTTCTGAAGGATCATGTGACACTGAAGACTGGAGTAATGATGCTGAAAATACAGCTGCAGATCACAGAAATAAATTACATTTTAAAATATATTCAAATAGAAAACAGTTATTTTAAATAGTCAAAATATTTCAAAATGTTACTGTTTTTGCTGTACTTTGGATTAAATAAATGCAGGCTGTGAAGAGTTGATCTTCACCGCTGGGAACGGCAGTACTGGCACACACATTACACATATACATACACACTTACCTCATTCCAACCCCTGCTGTTTAGCCATCGGAGAGCGGGTGCACACGTAATTTCGATGGCACACGGACATTTCACACACTCTTCTCCCCCTTTACAGTATACATACCCCGGATAAACCACACATACACACTGTTGTTAGTTTGGTGCCCATTTTTAGTTCGTTTTGTCTTGTGTTTGTGTGGGAAGTAGTCGGACTCCCGTGCGCCGGCCAAACCAAACGATCGGCGGCGCCCGCTTATGGCCGTCACGGCCCGCGCCGCGCTAAAGGCAATGCGATCGTAGTCCGACGAAACCAAGGTTGTTTTTGTGTGGGGAACTGTCGTCTTTTCTGTGAAGAGAAAATATATTAAATGTTAATGTTATGTTGTCATTATATGTCCTAATAATGGTTTATTAGTTTTTTTGTTTCATAATGTGAGTTGATGTTTATGTGATGTTTATGATTTAAAATGAGTTTAGAAGATTAAATACTTACCTCCTAATGGTACCCTCCAGGTAGGGGGTGGAGCCTGGCCTATAAGAAGGGAGGCCAGGCTCACATCAAGTTGCTTGTTTACCAAGTCAGCGAACGTGCTACTGCGGTGCCGTAAGCAAAACCAGACCTGTCGTATATTGTGGATACTCGTTTGTACATATTATTTGTTGTTTATTTTGTTCTTTTATTTTTGTTTGTTGGTACTTTGCTATTTTTTTTGGACTGAGCACTTGTGTAAATACTCTCACCACTGGATATTTTTACGGCGCACTGTAAATAAAAGTCACCTTTCATTTACTGCTATGGGTCAAGCCATCATTTATTTATTTTTTCCCGGACCTAAAACGTCCCGCAGTAGATCTGCAAGGGTCTACTGCATCACATTTGGTGGCAGCGGTGGGATGGCTACCCGTAGGAAAGCGCCAAAAGGGAAAAGACCTGGTTTGCGTTCCCAAGCAAAGGACGCTGTTAAAGAGGATGTTGCATGGGACACGCTGGGGACAAGTGCCCAGAGCGAGCCAGGCCCATCCCATTCCAGTGAGGGCATGGTGAGCCTCATGAGAGAGTTTCTTGATGCGCAGCAGCTAAGGGAGGACAGGTATCTTCGGGAGCTCCAAGGGTTACGAGAATCCATTCTGCAGACAGTCAGGCCTGCTCCAGTGACTCCAAGTGATACCAGGAGCATGCGGATGGAACTCCCGACTCCTGCGCCACGGAGAGTATCCACAGACAACACACCAGTTCAACTTACTGATTCACCACCAAGAGCTTCTACTCAGCCGAGTTTGCCACCTCGTCGAACAGAGATGCCGGTGCCAGTTCTACAGCAGGGGGATGACATCGAGAGCTATCTTCGGCGATTTGAGCGACTGGCCAGGGCCTGGCGATGGCCAAGAGAGGAGTGGAGCTGTCGGTTGGTGCCACTGTTGACTGGACAGGCGTTGGAGGCGTATCTCGCGATGGATGAGGATCAAGCAGACGATTATGACGACTTGAAAGATGCGCTTCTGCAGAAATTCAACATCTCACCAGAGACTTACCGTCAACGATTCCGAGACAGCGACAGTGCCAGAAGAGATCCTCGACCGGAAACGTATCATCGTCTGCGGGAAATCTCTACCAGCGCTGGGTAGACGGATCACATGCAAGAAGGGATGGAGAACTCGTGATCTTGGAACGGTGCCAGTGCTCCCTTTCGACAGCCGAACCTGGGTTAAGGAGCACGAGCCAACATCAGGACTGGAAGCCGCCAAGTTGGCCCAGCAGTACGTGAACGCTCACAGAACTGTTCCTCGTTCTCAACCCCCTAAAGGTAAAGCACGCTACACCCAACATGCTAGTGGTCATGGGTCTGAACTGAGCCACCAACCCCAAGAGATTACAGCGGGTACACAAGGGCTTAAAATTACAACTGGTCAACGACTCATTTGTTTTTCATGTCAGCAGCCAGGGCACAAGGCTTCAGTGTGCCCGGTAAGGAAGTCCAAATTGACTGGATTTTGTTATGCCCCTAGAGAAGAAGACAATGTCACTGACTTTGGTGGGGAGGGACAAACTAGTCAAATGGTTTTGGACATTGCGGTTAACGGACATTCTCTGAAAGCTTTGCTGGACACTGGGAGTTCATTGTCTCTTATTAAATCTTGTCATGTCTCTAACGTCAACTATGCTTCTACAACGGCAGTACAATGTGTACATGGGGATGTAAAGAGGTATCCCCGGGCAGAAGTGTTAGTTGGTGTGCAGGACCAGGTGTACATGCTAAATGTAGCTGTAGTGGACAATTTGCCTGCTGATATGATTTTGGGAAGGGACATGCCTGTGCTGACTGATTTGCTGATTACTGATATGAATGTTGACCATGATGTTAACCTGAATGTTGAAACTGATGTTAATGTGACCACTCATGATACTGAACAATCTTTTCCTGCTGTGACAAGGGCCCAAGCTAAGGCAGGTGTTCAGCCCTTGCCAGACTTTGACAGTAGTCTGCTGCAGGGCGGGACTAAAGGCCCGAGAAAGACGCGCCGCCAGCGGCGCCTCATAAAGTACATGGGTACTCCAGTCCCTAAACCTTCCACGGAGGGTCTTGAGGTTAATGGCTGGCAGGTCCCAGAAAACATTAGTGAACTGCAACGGGAAGATGAAACCTTGAAACCGTTGTTTGCAAAAGTTGATTGTACAAGTGATTCTAATGTGGGCAATGAGCAGTATGTTTTGCAAAATGATGTGTTGTATGTGCAAACGGGTGATGTCTTGCGTTTAATTGTCCCCCTGTCTTGTCGCCCCCTAGTGTTACATCTGGCACATACAGTTCCATGGGCAGGCCATCTGGCCCAACACAAAACATACACACGCATTAGTTCACGATTCTATTGGCCAACCATGTACACTGATGTCCAAACATACTGCACTACATGTTCCACATGCCAAAAGACCAGTACTGTGCGTCAGCGGGGTAGAGCACCACTACATCCGCTACCCATCATATCTACCCCCTTTCGACGCATCGCCATGGACATTGTGGGGCCACTCGAGAAGAGCAGTGCGGGACACCGATACATCTTAGTCATCTGTGACTACGCGACAAGGTACCCGGAAGCCTTCCCACTTCGCACCATCACTACGCCGAAAGTCATCCACGCTCTCATCCAGCTGTTCTCCAGGGTAGGCATCCCAGAGGAGATTCTAACCGACCAAGGGACAAACTTCACTTCCCGCCTGATGAAGCAGCTCCACCAGCAACTGGGTATCACCGCGGTGAGAACCAGTCCCTACCACCCGCAAACCGATGGACTGGTGGAGAGATTCAATCAGACACTGAAGAGCATGCTGCGGAAGTTCGTCACAGACACCGGACGCGACTGGGACAAGTGGCTGCCTTTCGTCTTATTTGCTTACAGGGAAGTACCTCAGGCCTCAACTGGATTCTCCCCCTTTGAACTCCTCTATGGATGGCCAGTCCAGGGCCCACTTGATCTGCTGAAGAAAGCCTGGATGGGGCCCATTGCTGGAACAGAGGACAGAGGCATTGTAAAGTTCATCCTGGAGATGAGAGACCGGCTTGAGCGCTACAGGGAGCAAGCAAGGGAAAACCTGCAGCAAGCACAAGCGTCACAGAAGAAGTGGTACGATCAACAGGCACGATTTCGTCAACTACAGCCGGGGCAAAAGGTGCTGTTACTGTTACCCACCTCCACGAACAAGCTCCTGGCAAAGTGGCAAGGCCCATACACTGTGGTAAGGAAGATGGGACCAGTAACTTATGAGATTCACCACCCTAACAAAAGGAAGTCGCACCAGACGTATCACGTGAACCTGCTGAAAGAATGGAAAGAAACACCCAATAAGACACCCGAGAGGTCGCTGATGTTAAGGAAGGTGGATGATGAGGAGGAGGATGAGCCTGCTCCAGAGGTGAGACCTCAGAGAAACCCTGCCAAGGTGAACTTGAGCCATTTGAATGATCCCTTAAGGGCTGAAATGCAAGACCTCCTGGATGGCTTCCCATTACTGTTTCGTCAGAGGCCTGGACGGACAGAACTGGTACAGCACAGCATCCACCTTACAGATACAGCTCCTTCACGACAGCGGCCATACCGAATACCAGAGAGACTACAGAAACCCTTGAAGGAGGAAATTGAGATGATGAAGCAGCTGGGCGTAATCGAACCATCCAACAGTGAATGGAGTAGCCCCCTCGTCATCGTCCCGAAGAAGGATGGATCCTTGCGTGTCTGTGTCGACTTCCGCAAGCTTAATGCCCAGTCAAGGTTCGATGCCTACCCGATGCCTAGAATTGATGACTTGCTGGAGCGGATAGGACAGGCCCGGTACATCACTACCTTGGATCTGTGTAAGGGGTACTGGCAGGTGCCCCTTGATCCGAACTCCAAACCATACACTGCATTCAGGACGCCGGTGGGACTGTTCCAATTTACGGTCCTACCCTTTGGGCTGCACGGGGCACCTGCGACCTTCCAGCGGCTCATGGATCAAGTTCTCCAGGGCTGCGAGAGGTGGTCTGCTGCATACTTGGACGATGTTGTGATCTACAGCAATACATGGGCAGACCACCTGGAACATCTACGACAGACTCTGGAGAAGATCCAAGCAGCGGGCCTGTCCTTGAATGTGGCAAAGTGCGAGTGGGCTAGGCAAGAGACCAGCTACCTGGGATATCATCTGGGCAATGGCGAACTGCGACCTCAGGTATGCAAGGTGGAAGCGATTCAGCGCAGTCCCCGACCTAGGACGAAAAAGGAGGTGAGATCCTTCCTGGGCCTAGTGGGCTGGTACCGCAGATTCATCCCGGACTTTGCTAACATTGCAACACCATTAACGGATTTACTAACCAAAACTGGGAAGAACCTGGTGGCATGGACTGGTACCTGTGAGGAAGCGTTCAGCACCCTAAAAGAGAGGATGTGCTCCAGCCCAGTCCTACAAAGCCCCAGCGAATCAGCGGTTCCTGGTGCAAGTGGATGCTTCAGAGAAGGGAATTGGAGCGGTACTAGCCCAGGGGACAGCGGGAGAGGAGAAGCCAGTCGTGTTCCTGAGTAGGAAGTTGTTGCCCAGAGAAACTAGGTATTCCACGATCGAGAAGGAGTGTCTCGCAATTAAGTGGGCCCTGGAATCCCTCCGATACTACCTCTTGGGGAGAGAGTTCGACCTGGAGACGGACCATCGGGCATTGACTTGGATCCACACGATGAAAGACCATAACGCCCGCATCACAAGATGGTACCTAGCTCTCCAGCCCTACAGCTTCGAGGTACGACATCGGCCTGGGAGGCTTAACTTGGTTGCCGACTACCTGTCCCGGTACCCGGACAGTACGCGGCTTGGAGAGGGGGGAGGTGATGTGAAGAGTTGATCTTCACCGCTGGGAACGGCAGTACTGGCACACACATTATACATATACATACACACTTACCTCATTCCAACCCCTGCTGTTTAGCCATCGGAGAGCGGGTGCACACGTAATCTCGATGGCACACGGACATTTCACACACTCTTCTACCCCTTTACAGTATACATACCCCGGATAAACCACACATACACACTGTTGTTAGTTTGAAGTTTTATTTTTAGTTCGTTTTGTCTTGTGTTTGTGTGGGAAGTAGTCGGACTCCCACGTTGCGCCGGCCAAACCAAACGATCGAGCGGCGCCCGCTCACGGCCCGCGCCGCACCGGCGCAATGCAATCGTAGTCTGACGAAACCAATGTTGTTTTTTTTGTGTGGGGAACTGTCGTCTTTTCTGTGGAGAGAAAAGATATTAAATGTTAATGATTTGTGTTATTAATATGTCTTAATAATGTTTTTTTTTTTTTTTCATAATGTGAATTGGTGTTTTATGTGATGTTTATGACTGAAGATGAGATTGTAAGATTAAATACTTACCTGCTAATGGTACCCTCCAGGTAGGGGGTGGAGCCTGGCCTATAAGAAGGGAGGCCAGGCTCACATCAAGTTGCTTGTTTACCAAGTCAGCGAACGTGCTACTGCGGTGCCGTAAGCAAAACAGACCTCTAGTATATTGTGGATACTCGTTTGTACATATTATTTGTTTATTTTGTTTGTTTTTTTTGGTACTTTGTTTTTTTTTTTTGTTTTTGGACTGAGCACTTGTGTAAATACTCTCACCACTGGATATTTTTACGGCGCACTGTAAATAAAAGTCACCTTTCATTTACTGCTACGGGTAAAGCCATCATTTATTTTATTTTTTTTTTTTTTCCCGGACCTAAAACGTCCCGCAGTAGATCTGCAAGGGTCTACTGCATCACACAGGCTTGGTGAGCAGAAGAGACTTCTTTAAAAAACATTAAAAATCTTCCTGTTCAGAAACTTGACTGGTAGTGTACAAGCTCTTTTTTCCTCTAAAGGTGAATTCAGTCATCACCTGCTCTTCTGTTTTTCTGCTGCTCTCGGTCAGTGTGAACTCTTCTTTAAGCTAAACTGAATCTGTGGCATGATAATGATTGTATTTTCTTCTTCACCAGTGGATCAGCAGTAATGGCGATTCGTTGTTTCAGCCTCGCAAAGCTAAAATTCAGACGAACGTGACATCCCATCAGGCCTTTGTGAGTGAGCGCTGGAGTACCTTACTGTGTGTTGATGTGAAGCGTGTTTTTACAGTGTTTTTCTGTCGCCCTCCAGTGGATTGTGCGGTATGACTGTTTTCCAGCGCAGCCTGGCTCCACAGTCAGCGTGTCTGTTCACAGCCACAGCCAGGTGCTTATCAGCGCCACTCACACCATAGAGCACACAGGTCTGTCTCTCTCTCTGCTGTCGTCATGTCAGAATACAGCAAAGCAGCTGCACTCACATGTGCTGTTTCTGATCCAGTGCCCAAAGCCAGTGTTACAGTGGATGATCATGCTAAACGCTTCACCGTGCGAATGGAAACAAACCAAAGTGCAGTGATGATCAGCCTGTGCTACATGCGTTCACATGCAGAGTGTAAATCAATCCATTTTAGTGAGGTGGGTGAAATATTTCATCTTTTTCGGGAAGGTAGACTTCATAGTAAAAGACGACGCAAAAGAGAAACTCATTCTGATTCATTTGAAAATAACACCTTATTTGTATGCTAATTTAGTCAATGCATATTTTTAAAATTGTAATAAGTATTTATACATCATGCAAGAATTCATTGTGTTAATTTAGTCTTGTTTAAATAATAAAAAAAAAACTAAATATTTCTCATTGTGAAAATCTGCTGTACATTTTCACACTGCATACACAGTGTTTCCATAGATGACAACGGTATATGTTTCATCAAATGACCATATGTACTTAATAAGAAGCTGTGGCCATCATAAAGTTTACATTTTAAATAAGCCAGTGAGGTGTTGTGTTTGTGTTGCAGGAAAGCCTGGAGGTTAATCAAACGGTTAATCTGAGCCTCCCCTACCTGATACCTTGTGTCTGTGTGCAGGTGTGCTGCTCTTCACACACACACTTTGTTAATTCTGAAGACCTTTTTGCTCCTTAATATTGTGTGCATCATTCTGTGTTCACAGCTGTGGTTTCCAGGCCCTGATTCCAGAAGAAACACTCAGTGTCCCTTAAAAGAGAGAGCACTGCCATGTGAGTCAGTGATATTTGTGGACGCAGCTCTGTGTGTGTTGTTGTAACTCTCCACTCTGGACATTTACAATGCTTAGAGTAACGATCATGCGCAGCATATATAGATAGTGTTAGTGTTGACATGAAAAGAAATAATCCTCCATAGGAGAGAAATCTATCAAGCCTGATCCAAATGAAATCTCCATTAGATAGACAGGTGCGGTGTCGATTGTAAAGAATAAAATGTCACTACATTTGGTAAAGTGATTGTGCAGTAAGACTTTCTCCCATCATTCTTTGTTCCGCATGTTTAGTCTGCCTGAGATTCTCATTGCACAATCCTATGGAAGCTTGTTTCTGCATAGGATGAGAAAAAAAGAATTGTAAGATAAACAAATGTGAGACGTACATGATTGTAAGAAAAAAAAAGTCAAATTTGTGAGAGAAAAAGTTGCAGTTACCTTTTTAAGGAAAAAAAAGTATTCAAAAAAGTTGCAGTTACCTGAAAAAAATCTAATATTTCATAAATAAATACAATTAGAACAATAAGACACTATATGGAGCTATTATTCTGAATTGGTACAACTACAAATGCATAAATAATGTTGAGAGTAATGTTTTAAAATTTACATTTTGTTTATTGAATGTTTGTATAAAAGCAATACCAAATGTGAGAAAACAGCTCTCTTGGTCTTGTGGTATTGCTTAGTTATATAATATGTTATAATATAAAAATCCAGATCTCATGCAAGTACTTTATTGCAACAATATCTTGAATTTTGTAGGTATTTGTATTAATTTTGGTGACATTTGACACAATTACTCATTAATTTCTAACCCGGCATGGCAATATAAATCACTGGTTCTCAGTCAAGGGGCTGGGGCGCACTAGGGTGCCTCAAAAACTTCCTAGGACGCCTGAAGTTAACTTAAAATTATTTAAAATAATTCAAAACAAGCATTTACACAAACTGAAACAACTAAACATTTAAGATATTTCTTATTATTTGGTTATTTTTATGATGAAGTCATGCTAAGCTCTAACATATTTTGGGTGAGTGGAGAGGGGGCCTTCAGATATTGTTGTGGACAATAATTTTGAGATACACTGGTATCAATCAAATGATTTATTGTTATTTGTGACCCTGGAGCACAAAAGCAGTCTTAAGTCGCTGGGGTATATTTGTAGCAATAGCCAAAAATACATTGTATGGGTCAAAATTATTGATTTTTCTTTTACGCCAAAATCATTAGGATATTAAGATCATGTTCCATGAAGATATTTTGTAAATTTCTTACTGTAAATATATCAAAACTTAATTTCTGATTAGTAATATGCATTGCTAAGAACTTCATTTGAACAACTTTAAAGGTGATTTTCTCAATATTTAGATTTTTTTGCATCCTCAGATTCCAGATTTTCAAATAGTTGTATCTCAGCCAAATATTGTCCTATCCTAACAAACCATACATCAATGGAAAGATTATTTATTCAGCTTTCAGATGCTGTATAAATCCCAATTTCAAACAATTGACCCTTATGACTGGTTTTGTGGTCCCAGGTCACATTTAGTTATTTAATTAGTTATTGTAACTGTAGACTAACTTTGCACCAGTCAGCTCAGTAGGTTAGTCTTGGTGTTGTCTAGTGTAAGCAGTGTCTGTGGTGTGGCTGACTGACAGCATCGTCTCCTGCAGATGGAGGGGATATCTTGTCCTCCAGTTCAGTTAAACTTCGTGGCTCTGTTCTGTACTGGAAGCCTCTCTGCCTCGCTGACCAATCAGATCCCTCCGTCTCTCTGTGCTGGCTAATCCACACGCAGAACTCTTACTGTGTCCCCGCCCCCAACGCCAGCCTCGACGGGACCAAACTGGTATGTGATGATCCCACGAACATCATAAGAGCCGCGATGACACACTGAGTTCAGTTACTGCTTACTGCGTGCTGTGCATAGTGCGTATGGAAATAGTATATGAAACAGTAGGTCATATGCAATGATCTGTATTTTGACAGCAATATGTTACACTGTTGTCACATGACCTCATTATGTTACATATTTTGTGTAAAAATAGTTTTTAACAGTCTAATCAAATCGTCAAGAACTTCTCTCCCTAAAAATACAACGTCAACTTGCATGCATTGCATATACTGTACTTTTTGTCACTGAAGTATTTTATGCATAATTTGCCCAGTATAGATAGTACGACGATGTTTTAGTGCCACGTTAGAAATAAAAAAAAAAATCTAAAATTAGGAGATTGAAGTCATAATATTTTGAGAATAATGTCAAAATTACGAGAATAAAGTCAAAGTGTTTCGAGAATAATGTCAAAATATTTTGAGAATAAAGTTGAAATATTTTTGAAAAAAAAAAAAGTAGAAAAGTTTCGAGAATAAAGTCAAAATTGCAAGAATTAAATCATAGCAATTATAGTAATAATATGTTGAGAGTGTAGCCTGTATTGTGCATGCAGATGTCCTGGATTGGGAGCACTGGGAGAAGCTGCCAGGCCACTGGAATTGATTTGGGATTATTAGCTGAAATCATACCATGTCATACTCACGAGGACAGTATCCCTGGGAGTAATATTTCACATCTTTGATTGCATTTATTTGTAGTGCGCCAGACACTCAATAATAGCAATAAGCTTTGTGCTTTTGGTACTTTTAATATAAAACAAAGTCTAAGCTTTCAAATTCTGTTAGTTTTATAGTGAAATGCAAGTAATGTGTCTTACAACGTGTTTTTCAAGCTCTTTAATGTGGCGTGACAGATCACTGTATTCATATGAATCAATTTATTAAATTCCACCATTTTCTTTTTGAAAATTCCACCACCTACTCCTCAGAAGCGTCTGTGGCGTCCAACATTTCATTCCTCACATGTACTGTATTAAAAACAACAATAAAACGTTAAAAGGTTGAAGTGGGCTCCAACTTATTGTCTTTTTTGAGGTATATAAAGTTAAGTGACTATTCACAAGCTGTTTTATTCACAGTATAATACAGTAAATGATTGGAAACATTTCACCTCTTCAGATCTGTTAATTATATGTAGCGCAATAAGCTTTGTGCTTTGTTGCTATAACACAGCTCTGCTCCCAAATTCTGTCAGTTTTATCATAAAATACAAATTCTAAATGTGTTTTTCCTCTATATTTCAAGTTATAGCATGACATAAACTTGAAGGAACATCAGAAGGCATGGAAAAAACAGTATAGCCTAATTTAATGCAAGGGATTTCTCATTGTATTCATAAAGATGATTGATGAATACAGTGAGGTGAATACAGCGATATGTCACGCCACATTAAAGAGCGTGAAAAACACATTATTGTAAGACGTATATTGTTTGTATTTCGCTATAAAACTGACAGAATTTGCAAGCTGAGCCTTTCTCCTGGTGCTCCCCATCCGGACCATTCGCATGTGCAATACAGGCTATACTCTCAAAATATAACCACTTTAATCTCGTTAAATGCTACGACTCAGTTCTTGTAAATTTTTATTCTTGTAATTTTGACTTTATTCTTGAAATATTTCAACTTTATTCTCGAAATATTTTGACTTCATTCTTGAAATATTTTGACTTTTTCTCAAGATATTACGTCTTGTAATCTTAGATTTTTTTTTACTGTGGCACTAAAACGCTGTCGTAAGAGTGTATTGAGTGGTGGCAGTATGTTATGCTGAACATGAGCACTGAAAGCGTTTTGCTTCTTCAACAGGAGTATAATGTGTCTGCTGTGGATAAACACCCTCAGATGTGTGTGAAGGTAACACATGCTCAGGCGCTCATTAATGCATGACTGGAGTGTTGGTGTTTCTCATGTGTGCATGATGTTTTGGTTGCAGTTTTCTCTGAATGGCAGTCGTCGGGTCTTCTGTCCGTTTGAGTCAGGTGAGGAGCGCAGGAGTGAGAGTGATGTGGTGTGCTGAAGTCTGTCTGACTCTCCTGTCTGTCTGTCAGAGGGCCGCTCGGAGTGGAGCGTGACGGTCGTTCCTGGATCTCTGCATCTGCATGTGCACCTGAGGTCCAGTGTCGCCGCTTCGTTTGCTGCTCAGCTCTGCGCCAGAGAGGGAGACACGTGTTTATCTGAAGGAAACATCATCTCACAGCGGGTGGTTAGTAGATTTCCTGCTGTTTAAAGAGCTTAATTACAGATTCAGTTAGGGTTTGCTGCATTCAGCAATACATGAGAAAGAATATAAAAGAATCTCATATCTGAAGAGTCTGTGGGCATCTGTTGCTAAAGCCCCTGCCAACCTTGTCCTTTGTTATGTAATGTTGCTTATATTATCTTTACATCTATGAAGTTTAAGTGACACTTTAAATACAGTGGTGGCCAAAATTATTAGAACATCAGTATTTTCAGCAGCTAAAATATGGTTTTAAGTGAGTTATCTTTTGCTGTAGTGTGTCAGTAGGAAATATCAGTTTCCAAACATTCATTTTGCCATCCATTCATCATCATCAGTCTGTCTGGAATGACATGAGGAAACAGAACAAACTGAGACAGACTAAATCCAGAAGAACTGTGGAGAACAACGTCTCCAAGACGCTTCAAGAGACCTACAGTACTGTTCAAAGTTTTAGGCACTTGTGTAAAAATGCTGTAAAATAAGGATGCTGTCAAAAATAATGTCATAAATAGATTTTCTTGATCAATTAACGTCTATGAACTAAATGAAATCATCATGTGTTGTGAGCATCTTTGTGTTTAAAGCAGCTTTTGCTCTAGCTGCACTTGCTCATAGTTTCTCAGGAGCTTTGCAGGAGGTTTCTTGAAGCATCAGTTCTTCTGGATTTAGTCTGTCTCAGTTTGTTCTGTTTCTTCATGTCATTCCAGACAGACTGGATGATGATCAGATCAGATCTCAAAAATCTCACTGGGTTATTACAATTAATGGCTAAATGAATGAACTGATATTTCCTACTGACACACTACAGCAAAAGATAGAAATAACTGACTTAAAACCATTTTTTAGCTGCTGAAAATACTAGTGCTCTAATCATTTTGGCCACCACTGTGGTCATTCAATATTTTAAAAGTAATTTAAAAGTTTTTAAATGGTAGATATTACAGTAAGAAGTTAAATTTGACAAAGTCAGGGGGTGAATGATGTGCTTATGCTGTTTTAATCGCTCTCTGCAGTACTTCAAATTTTCATTGGTTAATGGCAACATTCTGCAGTCAACTATTTTGGATAATCAGTATAGAATATATTTTCTTCTCATGATAATTTAAAATATGAATTCCAACTCAGATTTGGTAAGTAGCTGTGTAAGTGTGTACAGTAGGTGTGTTGTTGATATGATCGCCCTGTTATTGAGCGGCTGGTCTCCTCAGGATGGAGGTGTCACAGAGGCTGAGCTGAGCGTGCCCTTCCCCTTCCTCTCATCAGGACTGTGTGTGCAGGTAATGCCACAGGCACACACGCCTTTCATTTGTTTTCTGTTCTGTTAATCACTGCAGAACTCATACTATTTCTGCACACTGCGCCGTATCCCACAATGCAGGAATGAAGCAGAAGTGATATCAAACACTACATTTAACAACTCTTCTTTAACTTGGAGCTGAGCTCTTTTTTTTCTTATTTTTGCACAAAAATTGATCAAAGATTATATAGAATAAGAATTTATTTCTGCGATGATGACCTGAGAATACTATTGACTACAATGTAGCACACCACTGTTTCACAAACCATGCTTTGTAAATAGTAGGCAGTACACACTCCTGTTCAAAATTTCAGGGGTTAATATTTTTATTTATTTATTTATTCTTGTGTTTTTGAAAGAAATGAATACTTTTGTTTAGTAAGGACATGATAAATTGATCAAAAGCGACAGTAAAGACATTTATAATGTTACAAAAGATTTCTATTTCAGACAAATGCTGTTCTTCTGAACTTTCTATTCATCAAAGAAACCTGAAAAAATTATACTCAGCTGTTTCCAACATAATAATTATAATAATGATAATGATAATAATAATACATGTTTTTTGAGCAGCAAATCAGAATATTAGAATGATTTCTGAAGATCATGTGACACTGAAGACTGGAGTAATGATGCTAATAATTCAGCTTTGAAATCACAGGAATAAATTATATATTCAAATATAAAACTGTTATTTTAAATAGTCAAAATATTTCAAAATGTTACTGTTTTTGCTGTACTTTGGATTAAATAAATGCAGGCTTGGTGAGCAGAAGAGACTTCTTTAAAAAACATTAAAAATCTTCCTGTTCAGAAACTTGACTGGTAGTGTACATGCTCATATTCACAAAAAAATGGCTATTTTAAATTACAATAATATTTCACAGTATATATATATTTTTTTTAATTGTGATTTGTGATCAAATAAAAAACTTTGGTAACACTTTATTTTACGGTGTCCTTGTTACACATACTATTATAATAACAATATATTATGCATAATTACATACAGGTAACCCTAAACCAAACCTTAATCCTAACCCTAACCATATAGTAAGTACAAGTAGTTAATTAATATTACTCAGTACTTAAATGTAGAATTACACTGTAACAAGGACACCTTAAAATAAAGTATGACCAAAACTTTTTCCCAAAACATTGGAATTTCTTACCAACCCCAACATTTTGACAATGAAACACTAGATTGCTACATTATACATTAAGCAGCCTATGTCTGTCTGTCTGTCTGTAGGTGTGGCGCTTGGATCTCCGTGGAAGACGAATCATTTGCCCTGACTGTAAGTAGAAACATCCATAATCATTAGAGCACGCCTGCTGACGGATGGAGGTGAACAGTCGTACTCATGCTGAATCTTCACAGTCGCACACAGGCGCTGGGGTCTGATCACCGGCAAGGCACTGACTCTTCTGGCTGCGCTGACCGGACTGCTCTGCATCACCTGCTACTTGGTCAAAATAAGCATAGCTGGTCAGTCCATAGACATTTCTTTTTGATTCTAGGCTGGAAGAATGCTCTATGCATTTTAGTGTTGTCACCACCAAAATTTTGACTTCGATACTATACCTGACTAAAATATCTCGATACTACTACTGAACCAATACTATGACAAAAACATAGAACAACAGGAAAAGTAATTGAATAATAAATGATCCAAATGGAGTTATTTTATCTATTTAAAAAAGCATTTCATTCCCCTTTAAATAAAATTGTAATAAAAATCACATGCCAGTGCCACTACACAGGACTATGGTGAGCAACTACTGAGCCTACAGGTATATAGAGATCTTTGCTACATTGATAAGTTAGCTAAAAACTCTTATTTCATGATGTAGTAATTTTATTTCACAATAACAGTTTGTATCATGATATAGTCATTTTTGTTATTTTATCTTTGTAATTAATAATAAGAACATACACTATATTGCCAAAAGTATTGGGTCGCCCCCTTCTAATGAACAGGTTTGACTACTTTAGTAATTTCTATGAGCACAAATCTTAATGTTAAAGCGTATAATGATATTCTAGGAAATTGTGTGCTTCTAATATTATAGCAACAGTTTGGACAGGACCCTTTTCTATTCTAACATGACAATGCCTCTGTGTATAAGACAAGGTTCAAAAAGAAAATGATTGATTATTGATCAAGTCCTAATCCCAGTTTAACACCTCTGGTGTGACTATAAATGCAGACCTTGAGCCAAAAACTTATTATCAAACACCAATGACTTGTACATATGGGTACAGTCATTTTAGACACTTCCAAAACTGTTGCAACCGAGACGGAAATACAATTTTTAAATACATGAATTATGTTCCCATTGTTGCCACAGATTTGGAAGTGCATTTTTCTGTTCTAAAGAAGGAGGTGTCCCAATATTTTTGTCTATATAGTGTATGTACAAGTCATTTGTTGGCAAGTCATTTGAGTTTTTGGCTCAAGGCCTGCATTTACAGTCATACCAGAGGTGTTAAACTGGGATTAGGACTTGGTTTTATGCAGACCATTCAAGTTCTTCCACACTGACTGAATCAGTAATTTTCTTTTTGAACCTTGTCTTATACACAGAGGCATTGTCATGTTAGAATAGAAAAGGGTCCTGTCCAAACTGTTGCTATAATATTAGAAGCACACAATTTCCTAGAATATCATTATATGCTTTAACATTAAGATTTGTACTCATAGAAATTACTAAAGTAGTCAAACCTGTTCATTAGAAGGGGGCGACCCAATACTTTTGGCAATATAGTGTATATGCAAGTAAGAAACTAAAGGACAAATACAATAAAACAAAAGACACAAATGAAATAAATAGGGCCGAAATCTGTTTTATTTTTTCCAAAATTCCATTTTAATTTTTCTAGACTATTTTAATGGTTACATTAAAAAATATTAATCAAAAGGAATGTCTAATTAATTGAAATCATGAAACACAATTTAGCAGCAATTTATTAAAAGTTGAACAAAAATTACATTTTTTAAGGCCCTATATATGTAGTATAATAAAATGTTATTTTTCTCAAATTCTTTGAATCTGTTTTCCTTTAATTTTCTGGATTCCATTTTAATAGTTTCATTGAATTTTAATTATCAAAAGCATGTCTAATTAATTTATAAAGATTAATTAGATTTTATAGAAATAGTGTTGTATATTTACAATTTTCTGGTAAATATTCCTTAAATATTGTTTTAATAATATTTTTAGTAGTAGTAGTAGTAGTAGTAGTAGTACTATCATTACATTAAGTAATATATTTCTGTCCAGTTAAACCAAACTTTTATTTTGAGCTGCTGTGAAGACCTTTAAGTTTGTTTGTATATGATATGACGATAGTTTTCCGCAGAAGGAACGGTAAAATGCTCATGAAGTAACTCTCAGAGCAGTTCTAGAGATTATGTTCGTGTGTTCATGTACTCATATATGCTGAGGAGGCAGACGCAGAAAACGCAGCAATTGTTGCGCGCACTTTAGTATGTGTAGTAAACAACACAGCGCGTCTGTGCCATTCATTCACACAGAGACACGCAGAAGATGAAGGATTCATATTTAAATAGTATTTTCGTGGCTTAATTCCGTCTGCGTTTTCCACATGGCGGAAATCATAGTGCCCTAAATAAACAGTGTTTTACTTGGGAAATACGGCTTTTATTAAAATGCATTTTTAAAGTAAAATGCGGAATCGTACTGTTTTTAAAAGCTGGGTATCACGATACCTTGACCAGTATATCATGCAACACTAATGCAGCTGCTCATACACAGCTGCTTGGTAAATGCATTGAAAGCACACTTGAATTGCATACATACACTATTGCAATATGTGAGCCTGGAGCACAAAAGCAGTCTTAAGCAGCACAGGTATATTTGTAGCAATATCCAAAAATATATTGAATGGGTCAAAATTATCCATTTTTCTTTTATGCCAAAAATCATTAGGATATTAAGATCATGTTCCATGAAGATATTTAGTAAATTTCCTACTGTAAATATAACAAAACTTAACTTTTTGATTAGTAATATGCATTGCTAAGAACTTCATTTGGACAACTTTAAAGATGATTTTCTCAATATTTTGATTTTTTTTGCACCCTCAGATTCCAGATTCTCAAATAGTTATGTCTTGGCCAAATATTATCCTATCCTACCAAACCTTATTTATTCAGCTTTCAGAAGATGTATTAAATCTCAGTTTCAAACAATTGACCCTTATGACTGGTTTTGTGGTCCAGGGTCACATATATTAAAATGTTTTTATGAGCCTGGTAAATTTCTGTGAGAGAGGATAAATGTCTTTGTTTCTGCAGAGGGTCGGAGCGCTGTAAGACGTCCCGTGCTGCTCGTGTGCTCGTCTAACGATGTGGCCCACGTTGCCGCCGTCTGCGGTTTAGCCTCCGGCCTGCAGGGGGAGCTGTTGATGGACGTGAGGCTGGCGCAGTGGGCTCAGTGCCGCCCTCAGTCCTCTCTGGCTCAGCTGGGCCCTGTGCCCTGGCTCTACGGCCAGTGTCAGTCCGTGCAGAACGCAGGCGGCCTCGTCCTGATCGCCTGGAGCCCAGACGCCCATCAGGCTTTTCTGAGCTGGAGGAAGAGCAACTCAGCCACTGGATCTGAGTTCTGTGAGACTGGGCTGTCTGGTGCAGTTGAAGAGGAAGAGCTGATGTGCTGTGATGGAGAATGGATGGAGGAACCAGTGGAGTCGTCCTCTATCACGGCTCCTGTGCTCAACGCTGCCCTCTCCTGTCTGTGGACGGGAATACGCAGCGATGGCCATGGCCGTGGGTTTGGATTGGTGTGCTTCCAGGGTCCTAACAACAACAGAAGCAGCAGCACTTACATCCCAAAACAGCTCCGCTGCGTCCAAAAGTACTGTCTCCCGAAGGACCTGTCCTCTTTAATACACGATCTGGCCGACTCATGGGACGGAGCTGGAAGAGCCCGAGGGAGTGTGCGATGTTGGCCCCGTCTTCTGTCCAAAGTGCTGTTGTTCTTCGTGTCGCGTCAGCTCGCGGCCAGACTGGAGGCGGGACTTCCTGCGCCCATCATTTGCAAGTCCTCGCGGAAATCAACGAGTGGTGCAAAGCGAAAGACGTGGAGGCAAAAAAAGCGGCGAAGTAAAGTTGTGTCAGCGTGTTTGTCCAGAAAGGAGTGTTCAAAGAAACACACTGCGCCAGAGCTACTAGGAGCCTGCTGATTGGAAGAAGCCGTTTCGCTTTCTGACTGAACTCGTACTGTCGTCTCATGCCGAGTTCACACTGTACGATTTTCAAAGTCGTGGGATCACTGTTGTTTTCACACTGCTCCACTATCTGGGGTAGCATTCAGGAAGAATCACAGACAACTGTTCCGCAAACGACGTTTCTGATAACCCCTGCCCTGTATCTTTATCTCTCATTGGCTGTAGGTCATCGCTGATGTATTTTTCAGTCAGAACTCATTTCACACAGCAGGATTTTGAATCACCGACAGGTCCAGATATTTAGCATGCCAAATATTTCACGGGCATCAGCAATTCTCTGAGATTGCGTCTTTGATCAATCACACTGCGTGATTGTCACTCGCATGAACGAGCACCGATTTCCCTCAGATTTCGGGCATTTGTTGGTGATTTCGCAAAACCTGTCGGCGAGTGAAAATCGGGGCTAAAATTGTGCAGTGTGAACTCGGCATTATTGTTTGCATGGCGGCAGTACTCAAAGGGAATGAGAAAGGAGAAAGCAAAGGCAGAGGTGATTCACAGACAGACAGTGCTGGCGTTCTCAAGTCCTGGTCAGATTTACAGTCTGTCCAGCAGGGGGCCGAATCCTCAAACTCAGACTCCTGGTAAACCGCTCACACTGTACATGACCAGTGAACCACGCTGTGTGTCCAAGAGCCCTGGTGTTCAGCTTCATTTGGCAGCTATTGTTATCTCCAGCGGCCTGCGGCTTTGCAGGCCCCGCCGTTTCTGTTCAAGTGATTTCAAACAGATTAAATCCGTCCCTGGTCTAGCTTGTACTCTTCTAGACAATGCTTGAAACTTCATATTGTCAGCACTTTTTGTATTATTGCCTGCTTAATATGAATCACTTGTTGTATTAATTTACGGACACTTTTATCCAAAGTGATTTACAAATGAGGAAATGCATGTACAGAATGAAATGAACTCCTAACACAGACCTGGAAAGTCTGGACTCAAAGAAAACCTACTGGTAACTGTGACATTTATGGTGCTGTTCACATGTAAATATGACCATTCTGACAGCCGAAGGCAGCGATAAATATACAGTAAGCACTCCCTCAAGGGAAGAACATTGCTGGCTGAAGATAAGAAATTCTCCAGAAGAGCGTCTGAAGAAGAAGAATATATGAAAAATGTTATATTTTTGTACAAAGACCTGCTTTGGTAGACTTGTGTGTGTATTGTACCACTGAACTTGGAACAAATGTTAACCAGAATCAGCAATTCTGTGGTTTAAATAAATGTATCAAACATTCAGACTCCAATATAGCTGGTTAATATTGTACCACATTCCAGTTTAATATGCTCAGACAAATGATGTTTTCTTTCTGTCTTTGTACAACAAATGGATCACCCTGAAATGAAAAACAGTTTTCATGTGGTCACAGTGATCTTATCTTCCTTTTTTTGGACAGGATCAGGAACCATCTTGGAGCGATCTGACCAACAGTAAAATGCATGCAAATTCATCTTTGTAGCAGCAAAAGCACCTTTACATATATTCATTAAATGCATCAGACATTTCATAGAAAGTAAGATACAGGGAATCATCTATATATTCTTGAGTTGTCAGAAAGCTGTTTTCCCCCTGGAGCTATGCTGCAATCAAAACTGTTTTGGTGCACGACTATTATGTTGGCGACATGCTGCTGAACAAGTTTTCTCAACGGCCTGACATGCTTTGCAGAATCATCACGTGTGTCAGCAGAGCGATACGACTCCCGTCTGTCACAGTAACTGAAAGCTTGAGGTTATGCAAAATATACCAAAACTCTCATTTTATCAAGCGCATTCATCCAACTGCACACAAAACAATGTCCCAGTGACAGAAAGCATGATAGGTTTCAGTAGGATTCATGGCTTTTAGAAGAACTGCTGAAGCCAGTCCAATGACAGAATAAGTCTAGTCTACTCAAAATAGTCTACTCATTTGGGCTTTTCAATGATTGGTTTGCTCTCCACAATTAATTGGTTACATCCTTTCCTCAGACTGCAACAGAAAAACCTTCTTTATACATTACAGTGTTCCTTATAATTTTTTGAGTTTGCAAACATGCCAATGTGCTTATGCACATCTATCACAGATTTCACTACTTGTGTTTCTTAAAAAGCACATGCAAGCCAACATGAAACATTTGCAATCCATTGTACTTCATGTACTGAAAAATATGAGGAATTGGTAACTTCAGCTGACAAAGTCATTTCAGCGAGTTACTAAACTTTGACAAAAAGATTACAAACACAACCTTTTTTTCCCCTTTGGTCTAAGATGCACTGATGAATCGCTCACAATAAGAGGGGAAGTTGAGCTAAACTAAGGCGTTTGATGTCAAAACTACTGTATCTCAAAGTAAACATGAAATGCCATTTCCAACCCACTGCACTTCTATATCATGACTTATACCCGGAGTTAAACAAGGTATTCAGCTGAAAGAAATGTGGGAGGATGAAAATGGTTATGTGACATCAACTCTTTTCAGGGGTTATTTGATCAGATAAAACATAAAAATATATTTGAAGATTTCAACAGAGATGATATACCCTAATTTAAAGCTGTGAATAGGGTCCATTTTACTTCACACTGACTTTATGCACAAATGCATGAATAAAGTTTGACAACTACAGCAGGATAACGACTTTATTTTTATTTGATAACCACTTAACCATTTAAAGCTAATGTACCATATGACATCAGAAGACTGAACTGGGTGAACTATTCCACAGAAAAAAGAAAGTCGCATCTGAAATGAAATGAGCACGATCAAATGGTAACCTAATTTTTCAATTTGGCCTGAGATCTACAAATGAACGGTAGGTGCAGCACAATGCATTTGAAAATCAAAATGTACATTTTTAAAGAGTACTGATGTTTAAATGAAGATATATTATCCAGAGTTAACAGGTTCCTATGACCCTGACCCAATCACAAACATTGTGTCGGCAATGTACTCAGTGTTTAGTTGGTGTAAATGAATGTTCATTCAGGCAGACATGACAACATAATTTGGTGTTTTTCACAATGCAAACACTTCATTCACTAGGTCATTTTCAGAATATTTGTGCTCAAACGTGCAACAGCTTCTAAGATGTAATATGAGTGCTTCAGGATTAGTTGGTGAATTTGCATAAGACCCATATAGTAACTATGCTGTGCGTGACAAACATGAGCATGCAAAACAGCACACGGCACATGATAAACAACCTGATCTTTCTCCCCATAGAGAGTTAAAAACAGCATGAGAACTTGAGGACAGTCACTTCTCTTCACACATGTATTGATGATAACATTTTGAGCACAGCAGGACTGGTGTTTTGCTTTGATATGAGCGAAACTACTCAAAACAAAGCAAAGGTCACTGGCAAACTGAGCAAGATTACCTAAGAATTCAGCCAACAAGTGACCGTGTTATCGCAAATACCCAAATTATGCTTTAAATATAGTCTGTAATGCAAAAATATCCTGTACGTAATAAGAAGAGTAAATGATTTTAAATACTGACAGTGACCATTAGTCTAATAACAGCACCTGGTGTTTCCCTTTTGATACGGTTCACTCACGTTGTGTAAAACTAAACACACATGGGGAAACTCAGTTTCTTCGAAATACTGAAGCCAGAATTAGTATCTTTCATGTAGCTGCACAAATAAACAGGCAGGGCCATCTGCCTCTATAAGTTGGCACTGCTTATTTTCATATCCAGATAGCCCCTCATTACAGAGCGTTCTTAAGATTCGCATTTGAGAGGTGGTTTGACAGTAGGAAAAGTATAGCCCAAACTATATTACAAAATGAAAGATACAGATAAATTAAACTATAGTAAAGTGACGTGACATACGGCCAAGTATGGTGACCTATATTCAGAATTTGTGCTCTGCATTTAACCCATCCAAGTGCACACACACACACTCAGCAGTTAACACACACCCGGAGCAGTGGACAGCCATCTATGCTGCGGCGCCCAGGGAGCAGTTGGGGGTTCGGTTCTTGCTCAAGGGCACCTCAGTCATGGTACTGAGGGTGGAGAGAGCGCTGGACATTTACTCCCCCCACCTACAACCCCTGCCAGCCCGAGACTCAAACTTGCAACCTTTGGATTACGAGTCTGACCCTCTAACCATTAGGCCACGACTTCCCCGTAAAAGTGTAAAAAGACACTCTGTAGTAACAAAATGCCTAGCTCACCTTATCATACCTGTAGATTTATGCATTTTCCTGCTCACATAATCAGCTTGTTCACTCCAACTCCTAAGAATTTAGTAGTTAACACTTGAGGCACCTCAATAGACTCTAGTAATTTTTTTTACCACTAAAAACAATAAAACTTGATTTTTTTAAATTTAAAGATTTAAATTAACCAAACAGCATAAGCAATTAGACCATCATTTGCATTCTTAATGAATTGAAATTTGAGTGAGAGAGAACTAAGGATGTGTCATCAGCAAACATTACTGAAACATTCGACAAGTCATTTATATAAATAAGAAATAGTAATGGTCCAAGTATGGACCCCTGAGGAACCCCACAGAGTAGACTTGCTTTGCCAGAATAGGGAGCACTGTGCGAGGGCAGGACAGTGTTGGGCTCCTGGTCCAGCCAACATAGCAACTGCCTGGAAATGATGGCGTTTTCCCTTACTTTTCTGTCAGCCCTAAAGAGGAACCACATCCTAGTCCATTCCAACAACATGGCAGTGGTGGCCTACATAAACCACCAAGGTGGTTTCAGGTCGTGGCCTCTATACTGGTAGGTGAGGCGCCTCCTCATATGGACACAAAGCAACCTGTGCTCTCTAAAGGCAGTGCACACTCCAGACATGTTGAACCAGGGAGCAGGCAAGTTGTCCCGGGGTGGCGTTTCTGCAGGGGAATGGACCCCAAAACAGTTCAAATGATCTGGGAGGTCTTCAGGAAGGTCCTCTCTGCTTCAGAAGACAGCTCTCATTGCCCAATATTTTTCTCAAAGGAACAGGGAGCGCCTGTATGCCTTCCCTCTGACCACTCTGCTCCCTCAGATCATCAGACGAGTCAGAGAGGACAGATGCTCGGTCCTTCTGGTGGTCCCACTCTGAAGAAACCAATCATGGCTCCCAGAGTTAGTGCAGCTGCTGTCGGCAGCACCTTGGCCGATTCCTCTGAGAAAGGACCAGGCGGAAGGAGCAATTTGGGACTCCCAACCTGAGTTGCGCAGCCTACATCCATGCCTCTGCAGCTTCCTGTAAACACTATTTCAGAGGCCTGACCACTAGATGTCTCTATGCCCTCAAGTGGTCTTTGTCTCTGACTGGTGTGCAGTCCACGATGAAGACCTTTTGTCTTGTGACATTTCGTCTATGTTGTCCTTCCTTCAGGAGCTGCTGGATAAGGGGTGCACCACTTCCACGCTAAAGGTATATGCAGTGAGCATCCAGGCAATCAGCAGGAAAGAATGACTTTGCTGTGAAGTTCTCAAGGGGAGACTGAATCTGCCTCACCTTCATACCGTTACAACCTGGGGTCTACCTACGGTTCTCAGGGCCCTTTGAGGCCCTCCGTTTGAGCCGCTACAGTTGTCCAAATTGCAGCCCCTATTGCTTAAGACCGCTGAACCAACCTGTGCCCCTGATGGTGGGCAGGCCTATTAGGGCCATTTTTTGTCCAAAGATTCCACACTCATGGCCTGGCTCTCACTGATTCCAGGTTAGTTCTGCCCTTGTAGCATGGTCCTATTGGATTTCCTTCCCCATAAGTGTTAAAACAATGTGAGTGACTGTATTGATAGGGAATGCTCCGTTTACTAACGTAACCTTGGTTCCTTGAGATAACGGGAAAAAGCATTGTGTAGCTGGTTGAGCTACTATGCTACTTACCAGTCAAAAGATTCTGATGAAATGGCATTTAGTGCCAACTTATATAGGTAGATGGCCCATCAGTTTTGGAGGGCTGAAATGCCATTTGTTTATGCAGCTACACAAGCATTATCAGAAGGTGTTAATGCTCATTCCCGTTATCTCAGGGAACAAGGTTACGTTAGAAACTGGAGCGTTTTTTTTTTTTTTTAAATATTTAAACGGTAAACTCAGGAAACTGGTCAGTACATGACTGGCAACAATGCTGCCTGAATTTGATGAATACAAAAAGAAAAATCAATGATATGCACTTTTTTGTTACCCTCTGTCACAACACCAGGAGTCAAGGAAGCCAGGAACGAGGAAACACGGAGAACTCACAGAACTAGAGTCTTTAATATCCAACAGGCTTACATGGAGCACAGGCAGGGAAGACACTCAAGGACCAACAAACACTAACTGAAAGGACTGGGGCTTTTAAACTCAGGATAATGAGGGAACTAAGGAGACACACCTGGAATCAAATTAACAGTCAGACTGGGGAGAAACTGGGTCACAGGGAACACATGGGGAGCATAAACACAACAAAACAGTCCAGGGGCGTGACACCCTGTACAGCATCAGTGAGATATAATCTGTCACTCTTTACATTAGAGCATTAAGTGTATAGATTGAATAAATATTTTAGTTATATTTGAGTTAACTATTATTAACTGCTGATGCGCTGCTGTTGGGTGGAGTAGGAGGATATTTGTTATTCCAAACAGTTCCCTGTAGAACAGCTGTAGAGTTCCGCTCACCGCACATCTTGAACCACTCGCTCCTGAGGAACACAGGGTAAGTCATTTCACTTTTCTAACCCACAAAACAAAAGACAAAAGCTAGACCTCAGTATTCAGTTCCTCATTTACAGATGAATACATTCAGTGTTTCAGCCATCTATGAGCTTTCATTTGAGAAGACTATCTGTTCTCATGCTCCATCTTCAGTTGTGTTACATGCTTTAAATGGGTTTATAAACTGCCATGAAACATTATACATGAACACACAAACACAATATATCGCAGCTTTCATTTACATGTGTAGATTGTGTGAATCATTCTTTCAAATAATGATTCTTTTTACTTGTCTACATGTGTTTTACATTAACTTTGACATTTTTAATAAAAATAAATTAAGCTATTTTCAGCTTTTTTTGAAGGTAAACAAGTTTCAATCTTTTTTAAAGCCAGTTTAATGTAATTTAGGGTAAACAGACTTAAATGGTTTTACAAGTTGATTGTACCTAAACATTTAAGGCAGAAAGTTTTTTTTTTTTTTTTTTTTTTTTTAATACAGCCCTTTTAACCATGTTTCTTTTTATAGTAAAAGTGTAGTAACCATGTTTTTTGGCATATTGACTACCATTTGTACAACCACAGTTTTACTACAAATGCCATGGTCATGGTCAGTGTAGGAAAACCATGGTTAATTTGTGGTTACCATGGTTTAACTATAGTAACCATATTTTTTTGTTTGTTTGTTTTTTGGGGGGGGGTTCGTAAGGGAGTGTTTTAAGTATTGAAGTATTGATGCAACAAATTAATATTTATTTCGGCAGAAGCCATAGAAAAGGTTTTTTTTTTTTGATCACGCTGAGCATAAATTCTCTCTCTCTCTCTCTCTCTCTCTCTCTCACTGTGCACTTTAAATCTCTTGTGAACTGAGTGGCGGGAGCTGTTGAGTTTCAGTGGGAATCCAGACAGTATCCAGTGTGTGTTTGTGTGTGTGTATCATGAGTGTGTGGACCCTGCTGCTGGTCTTTGTTCCGCTGTGCATCTTCACACGGGCTCTGGAGAAGATCGAGCTCCGCGCGGATCATGCGCTCACCTGTGGACAGGTACAGTACGGTCAACATGTCTGTCTTCCTAGCTAGACAGTTCACTTTTTAAAGTTAGTAATAAACAAGCATATCGAGACTAAAGTAGCTACAATTAGCTGAAAACATAAAACTGTTATAAACCTGTTTCCGTCCTGCTTTCTGTTGTTAGTGTAGTACAGTCGATTCGCCGAAGTTCCAGCTCAGACATGTTTCTACATGGATACAGTTACTGGGAATCTGCCTGTTTGCTGAGGGGTAGTGTGCGTGTGCGTGTGTGTAGACTGGTTTTTACTAATTTTACTAATGAGGACCAAAAGATAATAAAATAAGGAAAGTCTTAAATTGGACCCCAGAAAGACTAAAATGACTAAATATTGTCCAAACCTACACCAACCCACCTGTCATGGAAACCATTCTTTTATATATATATATATAAAGATTGTGTTCAGTTAGGTTCCAGTGACAGGTAGGTTTACTGTAGGTTTGGTCCATACTATAGTGAGTTTTAACATTCTATAAAATATTCTTTATTATCATTTTTAAGATGTTGTATTTGTGGGGTCCGTAGTATAAACAAGGATGTTAGTGTGTGTGTGTGTGTGTGTACTTGTTTAATTATACTTTTGAGGGCCAAATATGACAACCAGCTAGGGCCCAAACATGTTTGTTATGTAAATCTAGTGTGTTTGCAGATGTTTGTGTGGTGGGTAAATTTAGGGCTAGGGTCTGGGTTAGGAGATATGATTAACCTGATATAAATCAATGGAAGTCTATGCTCACTAATATAGTCAAACAAACGTCTGTGTGTGTGTGTGTGTGTGTGTGTGTGTGTGTGTTAGAGAGTGGGTGGGTGGAAGTTAAACGGTTTTTTGTTTGCTGTGGAGAGTTGCGTGCCTGTGTGTAGTTTTTTTGCATGCGCACAAACATGCACTCAGTGTGTTCTTTTGCAAAACCATGACGTGCTGTTATCTACAAATCTATGCATATCACCACTTAAATACCATTGGCATACATATATTACTGTAATACAGTGTTGTTTTATTTACATTATGGTAATATAATTGTAATTAGATTTATAATTACATGTAATTGAGTAAATGTACTTAACCATCATTAAAATTAAAATGTAAAATTGGAATGCATGAAGTCTTACTGATCCTAAAATATGGTTGTCGGTGTGAGTTATAAATATTATTTATATAAGTGATTTCTGTTAGTGTGTTAATGTGACTGAATGTTTGTTCATGCATCGTTTTGTCTCTGTAGGGTATCATTCACTGTGAAGTAAAACCAGGTAAGAAATCCTAGACTAATGTGTGAATCAGCGTATGGCAGATATTTAAGCATGAACTATGCACTTCATTGCCTTCATTTGTCTAATGTCTTGTCTTAGGTGGCCCTACTTGCATTCGGGATGATGAGCATGTCTATGTGAGCAGTCTAGATGCTTACATTGTGCAGTGCTATAAGCAGCAGACCTGGAGCTTGTGCCTGAAAGTCCTGGTGAACGTCACAGTCACAGGTACGTCATCGCAGCAGATTTGGGCGCTGAGTTTCTCTGAACAGCTGAATTGTTTAATGTGGTGTGTTGATGCTGTGTTAGACGCAGATCAACCTGTGACAGGTGATGGCAGTGGTGATGAAGAGGCAGAGGAAATGCATGGAGGCGCTCATCAAGAAGACCTCGACAGCATGACGACTGCTGCCACTGTTTGTGTGTGTTACGCATACTCTTCACAGCGCCACTCCAGCATACTGCAGTTCACAGTTCGTTCTTCAGCGTTTGATAACAGCGCTACACAGCAGGTCATCTATCTATCTATCTATCTATCTATCTATCTATCTATCTATCTATCTATCTATCTATCTATCTATCA
>JAFVLL020008478.1:0-22706 GCA_021397915.2 Tor tambroides
GGACACTTTATTTTAAATTTCTGTTGAATAAAAGCCTCTCCGAGGCCTGACGCCACACCCACTGTGTCTGTCGTTTGCTCCTCCCGCCACAGTAGGAAAAGGGCAGGTGGGGATTAAATAGGTTTTTAGCCCATCTGGCACTGATAGAGGGATAGAGAAACTCTAAACTGTAGGCTATATAATAAATTCATCACATGGAAGCCTG
This sequence comes from Tor tambroides, assembly GCA_021397915.2. Lineage (NCBI taxonomy): Eukaryota > Metazoa > Chordata > Actinopteri > Cypriniformes > Cyprinidae > Tor > Tor tambroides. The sequence continues at coordinate 206 of JAFVLL020008478.1, forward strand.
TACTTAAGTACTGACCCAGTCTGACTTCTGCCTTCATATGTTCTCATTTTGAACTGCAGTGGAGATTTGGCAGCTAGATACTGCAGTTAAAAAACCTTCCAAATTAATCTTGCTTGTAGTGGGTAACTGCTCTTTGCAGTGTAGTAAATAACGGAAACTGAACTTTTAACCTAATTGTTATGGTAATTGATAAATGACAAGAGTCATTAGAGTGTCCACGATAATGAAAAGAAAAAAATAGTGCCAAGAAATGTATATTACCAATGTATATTACCATTCAAAACATTGGGGTTTGTATAATGTTTTTGAAAGACATCTCCTATGCTCACCAAGTCTTTCTTTATTTGATTATTTGAAAAATCTGTAATATAGTAAAATATTCTTTCAAATAAGTACTCTTATAAAGAATTTTCAGCAGCCATTACTCCAGTTTTCAGAGTCACATGATCCTTCAGAATGCATTTAAATATTATGATTTGGTACTCATGTAACATTTCTTATTATTATCAATGTTGAAAACAGTTGTGCTGCGTAATATTTTTGTGGAAACCATGATCACTTTTTTTCTGGATTATTTTAACAAGTTTAAAAGAAAAGCAATTATTTGAAATGGAAATCTTTTGTAACATTATAAATATCTTTACTGTCACTTTTGATCAATTTAATGCGTTCTTGCTGAATAGAAGTATTAATTTCTCAAAAAATAATAATAATAATTTGAGCAGTCATGTACTCTTTGTAATTTTTTTATGGTTGTAAAAAACTTTTATAACCATTTTTAAAGAAAATTACATTTTTGAGTCATTCAATCTTAATGTGCCGTAACTATCAAATAAAAAATACATTATATATATATATATATATATATATATATACAGTATATATACACACATATATACATATACATATATACATTTTATAAACATTATACTATTCTTTTAATGGAAATAATATATTATTCTCACTCATTATTCTCACTCACTTATTAAATAAGTTGTTTTTCCTCAACATTTTTATTCTTTTAATGAGTTTTCCTTATGCTATCAGTGCAGTTGTATCACCCTGACATTTTAATTAAAAAATAATAACAAAATGAATGTTAATTCAAAAATTTAAATATGCTCATCATCAAATTCATTGTATGAAATGCGTTTTTATATAATTTTAAATAATGAATCCATCCAGATGAGAACCATGTCATTGACCCTGCCATTTTTTCATTTTTAATGCAGTGGGCTATCGATGTTAAATTACATTTCATTATGGTTCATTAAAGATGGAGTTGTGTAATGCATAATTCCATTTGCATTCTCTGTGCTAAATAAATAATATGGATATATTATGATTTAAAAGAGAAAAGGTTTTTCTTTGCATATTAAGCAGTGGATATAAAAATATAGGTCTGCATATGTGTGCGTGCCTGTTTCTATGTATCACCATATGTGCCAAGTGTGCTAAGCGCCAGCTGTTTCGTGTGTGCGCACACTGCTCTTTTGTTCTGTACTCCTAAATCCAGTCTGAGTGAACCAGCCAAGCAGAAAACTTTACCAGTCTGGCTCCACCACTTGCATTTCACAAGCCACTAAAACATCTCACTACCTCTGCACGCTCAACCACCACCTCCATTACGCTTAAAGGCAAAGCCAAACCTCCCCCTCCACCTCTCCTTTGGATGGCTATGATACTTAAAATGTGGATTGAGCTATTCTATAACATTCATTTCAGATGAATGCATACCTGGTACCACAAAGCTAGTTAGACGCTAACCTCTCATATTGATAGTGCTGCAAGGGTGATGTCTAATTCATCAGGCATTAATTGCCCCAGTCATGCCATGTTCCCAAGGCATCATGGGGCGAGAGCAACAGATTTCAAACAAGGAGTCTTGCAGGCTGAGCTCCAGAGCCCATTTAAAACTAACAACGTGGCACAAACCCGAACATGTTTGTGAGAATCGTAACCTTGGTTTTTGTTGATTTGTGGTCCGCTTGCGATTACAGCACATAACTCAAGAAATCGCTTTTGGAAAGGTCAACCAACTACCCGTTGGTCTTCCTGTACCCACGACAGCTGTTAATAAAAACTTTAATTATGAATAGGACTTCAGGGGGCTTTCGATGACTTTATTGCGGTGCTGCCGTTATGTTACAGCTCTGCCTGGCTGTATGTGAGCGTGAGTGAACCGAGCAAGCCGCTATCACCTCAAGGGTGTTTTCGATGCTTTCAATCCCATCAAGTGGAGCTGAAAGTGTCTGGTTTTAATTTGGAGCATTGGGGATTGAACTGGGTATATGGTGCAAAGCCATCTGTGATAGACAGGAACTCAGTTGTCAGGTTTGATTGACCGTTTCTGGGCATTCTCAAATTGTCAGCATGCTGCCCAAAGGGACAGACTTCCCCAATGGTGGGCATCATCATCATCAACATCATCATAATCATCAACATCGTCGTCATCATCATCATCAGTGTCATCGAGGCATGGTATGGGGCAAGAGTTTGATTAAAAGTGACCTGGTACGGCCTCGATCATCATCTTCAATCACCATCGACTCTTGCATTTTCTCCCAGCTTCACCTGTTCGGTGGCGTTGGTACGGCTCTGAGCTTTCTCCACCCTGATAGATGGCTCAACCAAACAATGTCAAAATGTGTGCAAAGATGATCCCTGGAAGCTACAGAGGATGCATAATGACCTAGTGAGTCTTTTCTTCCATCTTTCTTCATTCCCCTCCTGTCCCGTTCTTTCCTCACCCCTGTCTGGGCTCCTGCTGCTGGGAGGCTATTAACTCTACGCAGCTCAGCAGGGTGTGGGGTTAAAAAATGAGGGCGAGAGTCCCCTTGCTGTATCAAATTGACAGCAGATTAAGTCCTCAGTCTCTCAGTGGCATTAGAATCTATCTAGGCGAGGTAATACATAGTGTCGACATGGTACGAATAGATACGTAGAACTTTTATATTTCCCATCCCCTCCCACTTTCCTCACCCCTTGCTTGCTGTTTTCCCCACTTCCTCTGCTCTTCAATCTTCCGTCTTGTTCGCTGCCCCCATCTCTTGGGAGAACGGCAATGACCTGCCTTGCATAGCAAATAGAGGTGTCGGTGGACAGCCCGAGAGGAAGCCATGGCAGGTCCTTACCTGCTGAGACAAATGGGCTGCATTACTCCAGGTGCTCAAACCTAGAGCACAGAGTGGACAGGCTTTGAAAAATCCCAGCCACATTGGGTCCATCAGACTTCGTTTTCCACCACTCGACTTTTCCCCTTGCTCAGCGCTGTATCCCATCTCTAAATTAAGTCTTTTCTTCCAAGCACACCTTCCATCAATGCTCTAGATCTGGGCCCCTTATCTCGACCTCATCTCTTCGCAAGCCAAATTTCACACCTCGCTGGACACCATTTTCTATCCTACTACACTATACTGACGGATATGGAGGGACAGCAGAAAAGGACAATTCCTCAGTGTCTTCTATGTATCTCTATGTATCCTAAGAGTAGGTGGAATGATAATATTGTGTTGCTGATTAAATACTTTGGTTATATGGTGTCAATATAATTATTATTTTTTTGTTTATTTTTCTCAGTGTCATTTCCTTATAAACAAACTGACTGTACTGTAGATGCAAAATGTTTTGAATATGTTATCGTGTTGTATAATTAAATTTTAATTTAAAATCAAATTGGACTTTTTTTTAAATAAATGTAAAAAAAAAAAAAAAACTTCTGGAAAATGTTTTTGTTAGTATTTTTTGTTGTTGCTGTTAGTTTTTAAATTTAGAAAAATTACTTTATTGTTCATATGTTCATATATACAGTATGTTCATATATGAAATAAGTCTCTTATGTTGACCAAGACTGCATTTATTTTATCAAAATACAGTAATATTGTGAAATATTTTCAATCAGAGTATATTTTAAATGCAATTTATTCCTGTGAGGGCAAAGCTGGATTTTTAGCAACAAATACTCAAGTCTTCAGTGTCACATGATCCTTCAGAAATCATTCTAATATGCTGTTTTGATGCTTAAGAAACATTTCTTATTATGTTCGATGTTGAAAAAAGGAGTAATATTTTATGGACACCATTTTTTTATATTATTTGAAATAGAACTTTTGTAACAACATAAAAGTCTTCACTGCAACTTCTGATCAATTTAATGCATCGTTACTGAATAAAAGTATTGACATCTCACAAAAAAAAATCTATTTGACCTCAAACTTTTGAACAGCAGTGTATACATGTATAGACTTACTCTCCAGATCATGATTCCTCTCTATCGAACATAAACAAGAAGAAATGTTTGTTTCTTTTCTTCCAGGCTGAACGCTATTAATAAGATGCCGAGGGGTTGATATACAGTAGTTCCTTGTCCCAGAAATTGGTGGATCTGGGGTGAAGACTTGTGTAGATGCTGTTTGGATTATGTTCTCTGATACCCAGCGGTGTTGTCTAGAAACTGTACTGGATCAATACCAGCAATACCAGGCCTTACTTGCCTAAAGGCCACAGTCACTTTCGTGTGCTCCCTCATTCATTTGGCTGGACTAGTGATTGTTAGGAGTTAGTAGTGAAGCAGACTGAAGGATGCGCTTGTTGAGATAAGGATTAGCTGGCCTATAAGCTAACAGCACTGATCCTTATTGATTTCTCTCAGTACAAGAGCCAACAGGCACAGCTTCAAACCCAACTGCTTAATCTTCTACACTGTAAAGCGGTGCAGGAGAGGAGGAGGGCAGTAGATTGTAGAGAAATCAAGCCAGAGGTATCGTCACAGCTTACTGGAAGTTCTGAGTGCTAAAATTCTTTTAACCCAGTAGTGATTAAAAAAGTGACCTTGATATTTACAGACTGAAAATACTAAACACAGAAGAAATAAGGTAGTAGTTCATACTGGTAGTCAACTGAACTCGTAATTTGGTGAGCTATTTTTTCTGTGCCCTGTTGTTAACTCTTTCCCCACCATTGACGAGATATCTCGTCAATTAAGAGACAACGCTTCCCCGCCATTGACGAGTTTTTACGGCAATTCGTGTTCTATGTATATTACGGTAAGGAAAGCCCTAGCGCATGTCCTGAATGAGTTACGGGACTTCCGGGTCTTACGGGTCCGAATACAAGACGATCGGCATAAATGGAAGGATCAGAGAACATGTAGATCATGTTTTGACCATTTTGTATCTGATCGGGACGAAGTAGTCAGTGAGAGAGAGATGTAGCACAGACACACAAACATCTCTAGTTGTGTATGGACCGTGTATCAATCTGAGTGAGTGTGTGTGTGTGTGTGTGTGTGTGTGATCTCTCTCTCTCTCTCTCTCTCTCTCTCTCTCTCTCTATATATATATATATGTGTGTATGTACAGTATGTATATGTATGCATGTAGCCTATATGTGTGTGTTTGTGTGTATAAACATGTTGTGTGTGTGTGTGTGTGTGTGTGATCTCTCTCTCTCTCTCTCTCTCTCTCTCTCTCTCTCTATATATATATATATATATGTGTGTGTGTGTGTACAGTATGTATGTATGGATGTAGCCTATATGTGTGTGCTTGTGTGTATAAACGTGTGTGTGTGTGTGTGTTCTGTTTATTGAATGCAATTTCAGTTATTCATATAATTATTTACAGGTGAAATAATTTGACATTTGAATTTGAATCAAATTCCTTTATTTGAATAAAGGAATTCTGAATCTGAATGTTTTGCTTGAAAATGCACTACTTTTACAAAAATGCATTTTTATAAATTTTTTTCTCAGTTTTTTGTCCAAAATGTTGTATTTCTGATGAAACCTATGTGCATTCAAGTGGTGATAAAACATGAACACATGAAGATAGAATATATATATATTTTTAATTAAAAGCAGAGGCTTGGTTTTTTATTTTGATATATAATATGTTCATATATTCATAGCAGAAAATATTCTGAGGGCCGTCAAATTTAGGTGAAAATCATCAAAAATGCTGGCGGTGGCTGGCAACTTTTTTAAAAAACGCTGGCGGGGAAAGAGTTAAAATAATGAGTGGACATAATTTCTTTTTCTATGTAGAAAGAAAAAAGACAAAGACAATTACCAAAGATAATTGAACATGTACTTCAATATAAAGTGTCATCTACGAAGACCAATTGGCCAAAGCAATTTCTCTGGGCTATTTGTCTTGGTACCATTAATATGTTTCCGTGTGATAATGATGATCTTAATGTCTTGCTGCATTAAGAACCAGTGCAGGTGTCTTCCTGTAAAGCAATTAAAAATCATTTGTGGGAAACCCATGACATGCAGGTGTGCCCCCTCTGTGTGTACATGTGTGCGTGTGTGAATTTTCTCCATGACATTTACATAAGCTAATCATTGAAGGATCTATGGAGGATGGGTACTTGTCACCCCTATACAGCCAAAACTCATCAATGTGTGAGGCAACAACTCTGCCTCCCATGATGGATTTGGAGAGGTAATAATCAGATCATTGAAAGCTCTCAATCAGGTGGAAGATTTGACTAGAATGACATTTTGTATATTTGTCTTCTGCAATTTTTTGAAGTGATCTATATTCTATTCTATTATTCAGTAAGATTTCATTTATTTTAATACTTTTATTCAGTGAGGATGCATTAAATTGATCAAAAGTGTCAAGACATTCATAAAACTGCAAACAAAATTGATTTTATTCATTGAATAATTATGAAAATTTGGATAAAAATATATCATGGTTTCCCTTTCTAAGGGAAATGATGTGCATAATGTGCAATATTCTTTGAGAATGCATTGTGTAAGTTGTCTGGACTAAATTCTAAAACCTTAAATTTAGGGATAAATTCAGTTGAGTCTTGTCGTCAGGCCATTAAGTGGATTTCCTGGATTATATGAGCTGTAATTGAAGTTGATTGAATGGAGTATAGAGCCCTGGCAGAGGGGCTTAGCACTATAGGAGTGAGCCATGATCAGTGGTGACTGAATTATATTTAAGTGGGTCACATTTATTTAAGCCAGAGACTCACTGAAGTACTATTGAAATGATTATGTAAGTTTGACGGCACACAGTTCAACTAATCAACATGATATTGAATCGAAAGATTCACATGCTCTCATATAGATGTAAATGTAGGGTCAGCAGGATGTGCCATGTGAGGTCTATGCATCTTTGAGACCACAACTAGGATAATAGCAGAAGAAGAAAAAAACACACAGAAAAAACACTTATATAGAAACAGTTTTGTGTCTTTAAAGGAATAGTACACCTAAAGATGGAAAATCTGTCAATATTTACTCACCTTCCTGTCATTCCAAACCTGTGTGACTCCCTCAGATGTCAGAACACAAAAGGAAAAATGCTGAAGATTGTTTTCCTTGCTGATCCAAGCAATAACAATGAATGGAAACTAAAGCTTTTAAGCTTCAAAAAGGACACAAAACATAAAAGTAGCATAAAAGTGGTCCATTTGACTCAAGTGCTTTATTCCAAGTCCTCTGCAATCATACAGCATCTTTGTTTTTATGGGGCTTTTGTGTCCTGTGTTGAAGCCTGAAAGCTTCAGTCCCCATAAAAAAAAAAGAACCAGCACAGTCCATCTTCAGTATTTTTTGCATTAGACAGAAGAAAGAAAGTCACATGGGTTTGGAACTAAAAGGTGTGTCAATTTAAAATCTTAAATATTAGTTTCCGGGCAATCTGTTTTTTTAAGTAGCAGACTTTCAGATATTCTTTGTACTTGCACTGTAAAAACAAAGCTCATCTGTGTTTTCCAGAATGTGTCACATTTGGTTCCTGATTGAAAAATGAGGTACATAAACACAGGCACACACTTGAAACATATTTGCCCCAAGGGCCGCCACAAAGGCAACATTACCTAACCACATACCCATCCCTTCTCACAATGACCCTTTGTCTGACAGCATAAGTACACTAACCCCAAACCTAAAGATGGATGGGCTTTTTCACCACGTTCATTGCAATACTGAGATTATTAGCTCTGTTGTCTGTGTCTTTCCCCTTTTTTTACCATTATAGCACATCTTATTGCTCCCTGTGTCCTCTTCGGTGGGAATTATGGGAGCTATATGTTTACCTATGGCCCTGACCTGCTCTCTTTATTAGACAGGGTCTAATATTAGACACAAGCCCTCTGCGCTCAAACTGGCCTGGGGAGCTTCTTAGCTTACCTGACATCAACTTCAGTAAATAGTCCTGCATTAAGAAAACATGAAGCCTAGAGCGCTCCTAGCTATTTGGCTTTTACCTTAAAATAAATCTATTTCTACTTTCCAAAGAGAAATAATTCATGTATACTGTCAGACGGAAATGGCAGAGCCTCCCTCTCTCTTTCATTTCACGTGTTTTTTTTTGTTTTTTTTTTTACTTTCAGTAGCTCCCTTCAGTACCAAATCATTTATTCCCCTTTGAGATGTATGAGATGTATTAACATCTTGGAAATTAAATTTTCCTTATATATTTTGAGATATTGTAAGAGTTCACTGTACTCTTATTATATATACACACAGTGCTGCTTGAAAGCTTGTGAACCCTTTAGAATTTTCTATATTTCTGCATAAATATGACCCAAAACATCATCAGATTTTCATATAAGTACTGAAAGTAGACAAAGAGAACCGAATCAAGCAAGTGAGAGAAAAATATTTTCTTTGTCATTTATTTATTCAGGAAAATGATCCAATATTGCATATGTGTGAGTGGCAAAAGTATGTGAATCTATCTTTATATATATATATATATATATATATATATATATATATATATATATATATGCATACAATTGGGAGAGTACATAGAACATTTGAAATACAAAACTAGTCAAGTAAAGATTAATTTATTAAAAAAATGTTAATAAAATGTATAATTCTTTCTATTTAAGGGCAAATAACATTCATAATGTTCAATATTCTTTTAGAAGATATGGTTTATGTTGTTGGGACTACATTTATAAGATGTATAAAGAGTTCAAAAAAATCTTGTCAGTCTGATTTGAAAAGTTTGCAAAGGCATATTTCAGAACAGACTGTAAAACCTGTCTTAAAGAGGCTGTTATTGAAGGATGGAGCAGTTAACAACAATATTTGACCTGATATGACCCCAGTGTTGTTCATTTCACATGCCAAGGGGGTGCTTCTCAAAGGCACAGCAAAAAAAAAAAAAAAAAAAAAAATCTTTTTATTCTTAGCATCAGAGAGATCAGGGAAAATAATCAATTATTTGAAAAATAAACAATAATTATATAAAAAATGTTTTTTTTTAAATGATATGCTTCCTCTAAAAAAATCAGCAAAATTATAAATTAGCTCTTTATATTACTTTAATTTAAAATACTTTATTTACTATAAATAACCATCAGTATATCAAATAGTAATTTGCCTAGGTTTAACTGACTTGGCATTGTAAAGAGTTCCATATGTTAATTTGATTTTTCTGGGTGAGTGAGGGATCTAAGAGAGCAGTCGCAGAGCTAATGTAATATGAGTGCAGAGAGAAGCAGCTTAGGCATCATCTAGCTGACAGATTTCACCAGTTTTACAACAACACCTGGCATATTAACTGCCTCAGGGAAACAGTCAGCAATGACTCCTGACACTGTAGAGGATCTGGCTGTCGCGCGTTTGTATTAAAATGTAAAAACATCAGCTAAAGCCATTTTGTTCATCTATTTCAGTGCATTTAATTTCTAACAGCAACCAAATAAATTACGTTGAAAATAATTAATGAGATTCACCAAAGTATCCAATTACACACAAATTCAATTGTATCCCTTGCCTTTCCTCTACTTTCGTTCTCCCTTTCTGCTTTGGAGTTTGACCCAATTTCTTTGCTTCTGATGTTTGTTTTTTTTCTGGAGAAGGGAGAGTGCATGAGATAAAGCAGGCTTTAATATAGCTATCCCTAACATGCATGTAGTTTATGTAGTAGATTTTTTTTTAACTAGAACGCTAAAGCAGCACATCACAGATTCATAATATATTCCTTGAGGAATGTATCAAATGAATTCTCCTGTTTCTCTATTCAGACTACAGTGCTGGAGAAGCTACTTTCAAAGTGCAGCTTATTTTTGCACATTCAAAAACAACGGAAGGGTTTTGAGTGAACAAACAATCAACAATCAGGGTACCCTGAAGACTTGAGTAATAAATTACATTTAAAAAATATATATTCAAATAGAAAACACTTTTAAATTGCAATAACATTTCACTATTTATTACCATTTTAACTATTTTGGATCAAATAAATGCAGGTTTGGTGAGCATAAGAGTCTTCTTTCAAAAACATGAAATAAAGTCTTAATTGTTCTAAACTGTATGAAAGTGTATGATATTCTATATCCACTGAACTCAAGAAGCAATCTGTTACATTATGCAGCAGTACTATGTTTGCTTCCATAAATGATCAAATATTGGCCCGATTCTCCGATGTGTGCATGATTAACCTGGCCGTTACATTCATTCACTCTCACATCTCAACTATCAGTTTATCTCAGCACTGTTTGACATTCTGTCAGGGATATCATCCGCATCTCATTCACACAGGGGCCTGTTTGCATAAGTAAGCTTGATACAGCAAGTTGATTAAAACGAACCCCTTCGGCCCACCCTCCTCCCTGTCCCCTAACCTTCTGCCACCATCTCTCTCTGTCTCGTTCTTTTCATTTCCCTAAGTGGTATGATGAGGTGGCGGCTGCTGTCAGGATCAGCACTCCCATGTAAATGATGAACAACTTAAACCCTCGACCCCCACAAACACCCTCCCTTCATTCAAAGCCAGCCTCTCTCTCTCTCTCTCTCTTTCAGACAACACACACACACACGAATGCCTGCAGTCACCTAGTTAAATATTTGATGCGGTTGTCGAGGCAGGTTATGCGGCACAGCGCTGCCTCACGCCACAGATGTAATATTCATAACACAGACTCCACTAATGACAATCAGGGCCTTTGAAGTGATGGCGAGACCCAGTACAGAGTGTGAGAAAATGCTTCTTATGAAAAAAAAGAGAGAGAGAGGAGGAGGAGGAGGAAGGTGGCGACAAGGGAAAAACATCCCTGGAGCATTACAGCTTAAGCTGAGAGTGTAATTTTCGAATATTAAATGCAAAAGCTGAGCTTTAATGCAAGAACTCCTCTGTGTGATCTCATTACAAATGAACACACATAATATACACAGACTTTTCAATGCACAGAGGTGGCATAAATGTACTTGCACAGCACTCGCAATCTTGGGAAACCATTTATCACATGATTGATTGTTGCTTTTGGTGCACAGATGACATGCATGAAGAAAGACATGCCCTGATTGCAATGCTATGAGATATTAATATCTAAGATATTATGGAAAATGACATTTTTTTTGTCCTGACTATTAATATATTCAAAAATACATAAAAAAGGCAATTTGTACAATCCACCTTGAATCAACCTTTTCTATGAGGAACAGGTTTTTCATTTCTGAACAGAAATTTTCTTTAATGCTTCCTTTGGTTAGTTCAGGTTGAAACTAAATGAAAGTGATAAATTAATAATACTTTTGACATTGAGAAATGTGAATGATTTTTTTTCATATTATAATTATCAAATGTCTTTGTATTCACAGGTATTGATACTTGATGTTTATACCACACTTTTAAAAACAAAGGTTCTTTATTGGCATCTATGGCTCCATGAAGAATTAATATCCATGGAATTTTTGCATTGCATGAAAGGTTGGGAAAAGATTTTGAAGTTTATTAAAATGGTTCTTTTAATAACTGTTCACTGAAAGTTTCTTTGAGAGAATCCAAAATTCTACGGCATATTTTACTGTGAAAAAATTCCGTTCAGAACCTTTATTATTAAGAGTGCATATAATTCATTAAATTAAACCTCTCTTGAAATGGCATAAAAGTTTTCAAAACCATAAACCATGATAAATACAAAAGTGCATTTTTAAAATTATTACTTCTTAAAATATTTTAATATTAAAATACTTTAACAAGTAATAATTAATTGATTTACCCATATGGCACATGCTTGCTGTGTTGCACCAACACAGACGTCTCACAATGGATCGTTTTTCAAAGAACTCTTTACTAACCCACTGTTCTTGAACAAAGAAAACTATAGGCAGAGATGGAAGAGAGTTTACGCTTTTGTGGTGGTCTCCAATGGCTAACTGTACAGCCTCCTTTTATCTTTTTGTCTTTCTCTGAAGTTGAAAAAGCCAAGAAATCTACTGGGTTCCTGCTGCCTATCTCTCTCTCACTTTCTGCATTCAGCCCTTATCTGTGTCTCAGATACGTTTTATTGAGAATAAGTGAATGAAATCTAACCTCTGCATCTTGGTGGAAATAAATAGTGCAGAATATGGTTGAGAATGCCTGCTTATCATCAAAGATCATTTTCTTGGATCTCTGAATGTATAACCACACTCACGCTGGGAGCGGCAGCAGGCCATTATAAGAGAGCCTTGCACCACATTCCTCATATTAGGGCACAGACCTACTGTTTATTGATGTTTTCTCTCTGCATTACGAACCTTGACATATTTGGATCAGTTTTGCATTTTAATACCTCCGTAGCTTTTATTGTAGTTGATAAAGTCATTTTGCCGATAGCTCAGTTTCTGCAGTGCAGCTGTAACAAAATCATTTGTAGTTAAAGAGGCGTATTGAATGTGGAATGCTTTTAAAATAGACAGGGCAATTTAGAGTTTCTCAAGGTGATTATTGTAGATCCTTGAGCAAGTAACGCGATAAATCAGAATTAATTGCTTTGTGAAAACATCAATACATGGCCAAGATTTCATTTTGTGTTAAGTATAATGTACTTTGCGGCTTTCCTGGTGTGCCATATCTGATAAAAACCATGAAACAGCATGGGAGATATGTACTTATTTCTGTTCTTTTTGCTCTTGTTTGTCTTTTGTGTGCTTTTTGGTTCAGTTTGTGTGTATGAGTGGGAGAGAACCTTTTGTTCCGAGTGTTCCTCTCTCTGGGTCCCTCTAGGAGAGGAGAGAGGTTTGTGCAGTGCAGGAGACAAAGGAGACAAAGAGGCTGACTGCAGTGCTTCCTCTGCAGAATTGTACATTATAGTGAAAGCTGGTGAATGCTAGCAGAAACATACTGTATGTAATGGACAATGTATGGTCAACTGGTCATTGCTCCAAAATAAACACTAAAGGCGCAGTCAGACTTTGTGCACATGAAATTTCTACGGACACTAGAAGTCGTAATATGACATCACATACTCTGGCTTCTTTTAAAAAAAAAATATATATATATATATATATATATATATATATATATGTATATATATATATATACATATAATACATCCAAAATATGAAAAATGTGTAATCTATTTCATTTTACTGCAATGCACCAATCCTGCAGATTTAAAGTTTGTTTAATTCAGCTAAAAAGCCACACTGATCTGCTTTGGAACGTGTCAAAATTCACATTTTGCATCTCCTGCATTCACATGCGTATCAATGGAGGGCAACTGAATGAAAAGTATAGTGTGTCTGGTCCTTAAAAGTGTGATCAGGGTGTTGTATCACCTTAAAGATGTTTATTTCATGATAATTACCAGCTGAATGTACATTATCTCAGTCAATACATGGTTACCTGAATAAATAAAGATGCAGACATGAACTATTCATTTGAGCTGAAATTAATAATTTTTTTATCTGTATATCAGCTGAAAACTATTTTAAGAAAAAGACTACATTATAACAAAAACAATCTGAAACAGAAAACAATTGGTAGAGCAAAAAGATGAATACTGTAACAATATTAATATACTTAATTCATATATAAATTTAAATGTAAAAAGTTATCTTTTGTATTAGTATTTTTTTAAATAATTGAATCATTCACTCAACCAATTTGTTCAAAAACACTGATTCATTCAACAAAACACCCCTCCTGTGTGTTAGTGATGGAAAAATTGAATAATTTTATTGGTTTGAGCAAAACTTTATTCAAGTCAATTCATTTATTTGAGTTTAATTGAAATGTTATACTTTGATACCAAATTCCCAAAGCTTGTTCACATGCGCAATATTCTGAATTAGGAAATCTTTATAATTCAGCCAAATATAAATCGCAAAAAACAGAAATGCATCTTCTAGTTTGAGTAACACAAAGTAAACAAATCAATCGTGAACGAACCTGCTTCATTCTCCCATGGCCTTGTTTGGAACTATTTTCATTGGTGGATCCAAAACAGACAAAGTGACCTGAAATATTTAGTCTGAATGTGAGTTAAGCTACACACTATTGTCTTCTTGTTGGCTGAACTGCTGCATAAAAGCAGTATCACACTCACAATTATGCTGTTTTGGGAGTATCAGCATGACTGTGATTACCTGCTTGTTATCAGCCTTTGTAAACCACTGGAATTCTGATATCCTCAGTTCTTTAATCTGCGGTTACCTCTCATGGAATCTTTGACCGCAGCTCTGTTGTCTGTTAAACAGAGTTTTACTTGATTTGAAGCAGAAGCAGGGCTAATTGGGATGTGGGCAACAGCCTGTGACATCTCTACTCATTAGCAGCAGCACTGAAGGCAATACCCAACTAGGTCAGAGAGTTCCCTCACTGCAGTACACAGGCAGTGAATAGCTCATCAGCTCTGAGACTACACACACCTCTCCTCCAGCATCACTCTCTCAAGTGATTAGAGCCCCAGTAACCCTCAAGTACATTATATGCCTTGTAGGCACACCCTCGATCAACCTCTGCAAAAGTAGCCCCTCTCTGGAGGAATCCAAGGGCTCATTTGTGGGCCATTTAAAGCCAAGGCAGAAGTATTCCTCAACTACATAAATGTACAGTGCAAGGAAATTTAGCTTTAATGATCAACATTTCCATCGGCGCTACTGCAAAATGGCAGGAGACATGTTTAAAATGTTATTTTATACAGAGGTTTTTGTGCAATTTTAATGAACTTCAGGGAAGCATCATTTGAGATTTGTCGAAAACCGAAGTAGCTGGGGGGAATCTGTCAACGGTTTGACGTTGATTATCTCACCAGGGCAATGGTTTATTTATAAAAATATATGAGATACTTTAAAAGCTTCATGCTGGTGGTAATAAGGCTTTTTGAAATATGCAAAATAATCACATATTTATTATGTGTACGTTTCTCCTGTTCCACGTGTATGATGGAAGAAACAGCTGTGGGAATAACAGATGCAGACACGCACAAAAAAGAAAAACTTGACGCTGACATGACCAACTGCTCTGTCTACCTTGGGGATGTTATGCTGAAGGTGAGTGACATGAACAACCACTTTTAACAGTGCTTTTACACTGGTGTTTTCACAGAAATGGTAGCTTTTGATTAGCCAGAGGCTAATAAGTATTGATGAGAAAGACTCCCCTAGTACTAGCATCTGTTTTCTTAACAGAGCATTTGGGACTTCATTAATAATTAGCTGTTTTGCTTACAGGGATGTTGAGCGATTCGTTTTAAAGTGAACGTTCACTCCGAAATTAAAATTCTGTTATTGTTTCCTCATGTTATTCCAATCCTGTATGATTTTTCTTTAGTATAATACAACAGGAGGAAGACATTTCACCTTTTGTTCTCCTCAGAAGAAATAAAGAATGTCATATGGGTTTGGAACACCATGACGGTGAGTGCATTATGACTCACTATTCCGTTTAGAAGTTCCCAGCGTTTGAGCTTTTGTTAGGCCGGTCGTAAGTGTGTACATCCAAACTTCCTTCATATGTTCTCTGATAAACACATTCATTTTCTGAAAGTGGTAATCAGAGGTGAGCCAATGCAGAGGACGCCTTCAATGTGAGCCAGCTGGGATGTAACCAGGCAGCCATCTGTGTCTGTCACAGCTTCATCAGAGCCGAAGGACACTCAACTCTCTTCCCTTTTCTCTTTCTCACAGGTCTGATGAAATTAAACCTGGCTCTTGTGTTCTAAGAGTTTTAACTCTTTGTCCAGTAACTACATAAAAACTTGGATAGCAACAGACAGAGAGAAAGAAAGGTAGAAAGGTGAATTTGATTTAAAGCTTTGTTGTATGAGTTGTCTGTCTCCTCCTCCCAGTGCTTTTCTTTATGTGGTATTTATCTATTATTTAGGTTACATTACTTACTTACTTACTACTCATTCTGCCCTTGGCATGTAGGGCAACAATTTAGGTTATATACATGCTTTAAAAGTTTGGAGTTTGTAAGAATTTTGAAACACATCCTTTATGCTCACCATTTGATCTAAAATACAGTAAAACAGTAATATTCTGAAATTTTATTTCAATTTAAAATAACTATTTTCTATCATAATATAATTGAAACTAATTCATTCCTGTGATGGCGAAACTTGATCCTTTCGAAATAATTCCACTATATTTGGTGCTCAAGTAACACTTGTAAATGTTGTTCTGCTTAATATTTCTGTGGGAACCATAATACATTTTTTTGAGGATTCTTTGATGAATAGAAAGTTCAAACGAACTGCAAAATTCAATATGAAAGTCTACAATTCTACAATATGAAAGTTACTTTTGATCAATTTAATGCATTGTTGCTTAAAAGTATTAATCTTTTAAAAAATAAAATAAAATCTTGACCCCAAACTTTTGAATGGTAGTGTACATTTAAAAATAATAATGCAAAAATAAATGTATTCTCCCTTTGTGTAGAATACAAGAAGAGAGCAAGAAAATGGACGAGGAGTGTCACTGCAGAAATGAGAACAAAAGAATAAGGGAAAGGAAAAATAAAAGAGCTTCTCTTGGAGAGTATGTGAGCGAGTGCTGTGTGACAGTGTGCAATCCCACATGATGAGTGCTCCACTTATCACTGCTAATGAGCAGGTTGTGTGAGTGAAGTTCGCTCTCTAGTTGCCAGAATCCAGAGACATGTCTTCCACAAGTGATTATTAATTTACAAGTCAACATGTTAACTCAACAGTTGCAGTTTCTTGATGAATTGGGGCTGAAGTGTTGAATGCCTGGATGAATTCTTGAGAACTCTTTAAACAGCTTTGAACTCCTCATGACCTCACCTAAGAACAGTTGGAGTTTTGTTGTTCAGGATCTCCGAAGGCATACAGGAATAGACAAAAAAGGTAGAGAATATATCAGCCATCGGAAAACTCAAACACAACAAAGTAAAATTCAATGCTATAGGGCCCTAAAAACACAATACATCTTGGCAGATAAAAAAACAAAACCTGAGAACCACCTTGACAGGGTGCATCCAAAATAAAATAGAGACAAAACTTCACTTTCTGACAGAATGCAAAAAGTACACAGACATCCCAGAAAAGTTTTACCAAATGAAATAAATATGACGTTTTGACATAAACTCCTATTAGGGCAATGTAAAGACTTTATTGCTAAAAGTCATAAAAGTCTTTATTGCTAAAAGTATGCTTATTATTACTTTTATTAGCAAATTTAGTTTTATTTTGGTATCATGTTCACCCTTCTTAATTGGTAATACTGTATAATTAAATAATAGTAATATAATTATATAATGTTTATTTTATATATATTTTTAAATGTTATGTATTTGTATTTTTTTATTTTATTTTTTTATTTATTTAAAAGGACTTTTAAGAAATGTTTCCCACAAGTGTCCTGCCTGATCAAATACCAAAAACAAAATAATAATAATAATAATAATAAATAAAAATTATTAGTATCTTTGATCATAATGTTGAATTTTTTATTATTATTATTATTATTATTATTATTATTATTATTATTTAGTAGCATTAGTATAATTGTACTAGTACTATTTTGATACTACTAGTACTACTAGTACCCATCCACATGGTTAAGATTTTGTCGTTGCTGTCCTACTCACGAATAACTTGTATGACTTGTAACTGACTTTTATAAAATGTATTTTGTATCACTGGCTGTCAAGTTCAGTTGCGATTTTGATTGGTTTAAAGAAAAAGAAGCATCATATGAAAGTAAAACAGAATTTGATCTCTTTGGTCCTCTTGCAATTTTTTTATTTGTTGAAATTACTACTTAACTCTGTTGTCATTATTTCTGTGCTGCTAATGCTTTGGCTCTTTAAGCAAAATAAAGTGTCCTAAACACAGAACATCAAATGAAGAGAATGGGAATGTA
The DNA here is from genome assembly GCA_021397915.2 of Tor tambroides. Lineage (NCBI taxonomy): Eukaryota > Metazoa > Chordata > Actinopteri > Cypriniformes > Cyprinidae > Tor > Tor tambroides. Next base: position 18,288 of record JAFVLL020008478.1, read on the forward strand.
TTTTGGTAAACTTGGAACCAACTTGGGGCACTTCAAAATTAACATGCATACTTGATGATAGTCTTAGGGAATAATGAGAACGATGAAAATGTGTATCAATGGTCCAATCAGCAGTCATGTTTTCCGGTGAGGAACCGTGTGTTGTGATGAACACATTTACTAGGTCATGGCGCTGACTCAAAGCCCTAAGGTTCTCTCAGCGCCAGACGAATCCTGTCTGGCCTCTCTCCCACACTGAGAGCACATATGCTCAACATGTTATGATAACACTGACCTTCTGTAGAAAGTGGCGAGGTTACACTACTCCATAGAAATAAGCATGAAATACAGACAAGTCTGTTATTAGATTAGGCAGAAATTTGAAGCTTTTTTGAGTTTTGTCTAGGGTTTTTTTGGACTGCGACAGCATGTTTACTATTCTCAGATTTGTACACCATAGTCAGGGGCGTCGGACAGGGGGTAATAGTGCAACAGAGTAACAGGGACCCTTGGCGAGACCCCCCCACCCCCCACTGAATGTGATTTTGTGATCGCGGGGGGGGCCCCATAGCAAAGTCATTGCACAGGTCCCAGAATTCCCAGCGACACCCCTGACCATAGTGGTGTATGGAGAAAGCTAAATCCACCATCTACTGTAATATAATAGAGTATTAGCTATATATTTGCAGTTTGCAAAAATTATTTATTCAAAAAATGCTGCTACTTTTGACTGGTCAACAATGGAGAAGATGCTATGAACATGGAGAAACATGGTGTAGTTCCATCAGCCAGCAGGGGTTAACAGGGCCATACTAACCAGCCAAACCTTGACCTCTACAGGTTAAGAGACCTGTTCTGTCATTACTTTCATTTTCTCCATTCAAGTCCTTCATGTTTTTCTTTTCTGGCTTGTGATGACATCATTGCCTTGCTCTGGCCGTCCTCTCTTATACGCTCGCCCCTGGGGCGGCCAGGCTTGGCAGCAGTCTTCCTTCTCTTTCTGTGACTTTCCTTTCAATTCATTGCACCTTATAATGTTTATTTTGGTAGGGTAACAGCTCTACAGCTCTTTACAAGTGATGCTGCAGGCGGTAGGTGACCCCTCTTCAGTGCGTTTTTGTCCTTTTTTTTACAGTCACTCTGTCCTCTAGTCTAATGTCTTTGTCCTTCGACCCACGCCTTTAAACATTTTCTGCTGAAGATGTAAGATGCTCCTGGAGGCTCTTTTATACATGCAAAAACATATCTACATGCCTATTTCATAGAATATTTCACTCAAAAATACTCAACCTCAAGCTGTTAAAAACCTGTAGGACTTACTTTTTAATTTAATTTAATTTAATTTAATTAATTAATTAATTTTTATTTATTTATTTATTTATTTATTTTTTGAGTGACAATATAGTGGCCAGCTTGGTTGAAAAATGTCGTGAAAGTGATATATACACTACAGGTCTACAGCCATGCAATAGTTTGAACAGACTGAATTCAAGTCACTATTCACTATTTATGAAACTGTATGCAACTCTCAAGTATGACTGATTAATATGATAGTGTTTGGTCCACAAGAGATGACATTGGATGTTATTGACACTTCTTCTGTATGGTGCCATTTAATTTTTGAGTGCTTCAGAAGCGACAGAATAGTCACATGTTTTCTCTGCCATTTTATAGTTATAGGATTTATTTATTTAGTTAGTTAGTTGTATGTATGTATGTACAGTAAACTCTGTAACCCGATTAAAAAATATTAATAATAACGAAAAAATTAAAAACAACATTCACAGGTTGCCAGTACGGTTTTACAATAAATGTGCCTTTTACATGGATATTCTGCATTTGTGAATAATTTATAATTTGTCATTTTTTTAACAAACTTTTTTTGCAAAGTTACAAAATTATATAATTTTAAAATCCAAAATTTCCAGTACTTTTGTCTTCTTCCTCAAATAGTTTCTTTCACATTCGGTGTTACAGTTTCTTTAAATTTGTGTAACTTTAAGGCATAAGGAGTCCTCAATTATATTAAAAAGGATTATTAATTCCCCTATTCAATAAGCTGGGAGAATAAAACATTAGGTGGGTGGTTTTTAAAAGAAATTATGTAAAAAATGTAGAAAACAGATAATATCCTCGCAGAAAATTACCAGTACATTTTATGTTAAATTTACAGACATTTCCTTCAACCCTGAAACACAATGCAATGCATAAATATTCAAAATATGGGTAAAATTTCATGAAAATTACTTCATATTAACAGTATTAACAGTACTCTGGGTCATATTTTTTTCGATTTTTCTTAATGTAGTTTTATAGTGAAGCAGCTAATACAAGGTATTGCAATATAGGATATGATTCAGAAACCATGTGTGCACCATAGATATATGATATATCATCTCACTGGTCTGCAACACATTAACCCTCATAGCAACCTATGTCAGTATCAGTAGCCTACAAACACAATCGTGCATTCAGATATTTAGCTGTCTGGAAACCTTGCTCTCAATCCCAAACAATTTCAGTACAACTGAATGTTTAGCTACATATATCGCATTCTCGATGTGTTCACTCATGCTTATAAATGTAAACGTCTACCTATAGTCTGCTCTTATCTGATCCTCTGTAGATACAGGACATAGGTTAAGCCTCTTTGCTTGATTGCCACCTCCTGAAAACGATACCTAAAATCTGCCTGTGCTTCTATTACACACTTCAGTGGCTTTTCTTCCATCACCTACACTTGAAGACACATGTTTTCGTGTGATAAGCGAAACAAACATTCCCTACAGTAATTCTACCAAAATTACATTCCCAACATAATATCTGTATTACCTTCTGCTAAACATATGACTGTGTCTATCTCCCTATACTTGTCTTATACTAACCATAGGCCACCAATATTCCCCTGACCTCTGATAGGTGCAATATATCTCCCATATGTCAACTGGAGGGGGCAGTAAATAGGACCGTTCAGGCAAGCATCAACCCTCAGGGCTTCAGGGCCTGCACTGGCTGTCATTATAGACTATGAGATGCAATGTTTGCTCTGGAAGTATATGCATTTATATAGACAGTACAGACATAAAAAAAAAAAAAAACAATTGAATGTGAGATCTACATCACCAATATAGAGACCACATCTTTACACCCAACCGAAGGTGGTTTTATTATTGTGGGTGGAGGTTTTATGTAATCCAAACCTTTCCTATTGTCTTTATCGGTCATTGGATTCTGTGGCTGGAGGAGTAGGTTCAGTGTCGGTGGGTTTGATAAATGAAAACAGATGTTTTCCTAAAAAAAACAAAAAAACATCTGGCTTGGTTTGGATCAGTGTTTGCTTTGTGAGGGATAGATAGAGCTTTAAAGTCTACAAAAGGAACAGGCCTAAACCAATACACTTCAAAAAAAAAAAAAGGTGTTGATCTCAGCTTCAGAATTGTTGTATTATCCCTAAATGAAATGCAATTCCATATCTTAGGCATGCTTAAGAAATGCAAATCCCCCCCCCCTCTCCCTCTCTCTCTCTCTCTCTCTCTCTCTCTCTCTCTGTTGGAATGCTGGAAGACAATGTAATATCTTTATTGACAGTTTTGATTATGCTTAAAGCTTGAAATTTCTGCTTTTCTAAACAATGAACAGTTTTAGAGGGAATAATTTTGCTCTTTAATACTAAAAAATCAGTTTAGGCCCTTTTGTACCAAGTACAATAACTATAATGATAAAATTTTAACAAGCAATCTAATTCTATAAAAAATAGTCCACACCACAACTATAACAATAATGACACAGAGGCAATGCTGTTAGAATCACTTTCAGAATGATTTTCCCCAGCTGATAAACAATAAAAACATCAACAGCCAATCAGAATCCATCCTGCTTTAAAGAACACGAGCATTTAAAGCGGCAGATGACATACAGTAACTGCAGCATGTACTTATAATAAACATAACAATTATTGGTGTCCACACCAACACACATAGTTATTGCTTTTTGGTATGAACGGGCCTTAACAGCTAAATAAACAAAATACATGGCCAGTTTGTGTCTAAATATGGAATTTTCTGCTTTTCTAAACAATGAACAGCTTCCCTTTTTAATACTAAATCAGTAAGAGCTGAAATAAACAAAATAAATGGCTGCAGTGTGTATAAAATGTAAATTATTTGATATGACCCTGAATGAATACATTAATGTTCAAATATAATATGAGTGGTTTGATTATATCATTTTCCCCTACAATATAAAATTCAAATTCATTTCTGGGCTTGAAATTTTGTGAAGACAAGCAGCTGGACCAAAGAACAGCCAAATTGCTGACTGAAGACCTCTATTACATTCCACCTATTATTCCCACCTGGTGGAATGACCTGCCCAACTCAATCCGAGCAGCTGAATCCTTAGCCATCTTCAAGAAACGGCTAAAAACACATCTGTTCTATC
>JAFVLL020008479.1:0-20283 GCA_021397915.2 Tor tambroides
ATCTCACCATCTGTTTTGAGAGTCAGAGGCGTCGGTGGGCTCAGGACCCTGGCGTTGGTCACAGTGTTCTTCACTTGGCACACGTAGCTGCCCACATCCGAGGGCTGCACCTTGGAGATATACAGATTTCCCGTTTCCTGCGAGATGAATCGCCGGCTGTCCTCTGCCACGAACGAGGGAAGCTCATTGAACACCCAGCTGTAGATGATCTCTGCCGGGGCAGAAGGAGAGCAAGCAGATGAGCTGTGAGAACAACGCACATGTCCCTAAGGAAACCCCTGTCTGAATCTGCATTGTAGCACGCTGACCTTGTCAGAGTGAGGGCTCGTAGGAGGGGGAGTCTGGGAGCTGATGTGTAGGTGATATGGATTAATTCACTGCTCTCTACTACAGGTTTCAGGGCAATCATAACCTGCATGTTATAAAAATGTACAGAGGGATGTGGTTTCGTGTCTGCATACTGTAACAGACTGCATTGGAATGAGGAAAGTAACCCCTGTGTCCAGACCAGGCCCCACACAATAAAGCAGAAAATGATAAATCACATCTCTTCTATGCTAATTTTTGTTCTGGCCCAAGTCCATCTTAAATAAAGTCCAAGACCATATTTTCAGGAGCTTGGACTGACCTCAAATGAGATGGTCTCAACTTTTCATAGAAAATATGGTCTGGGACTTGGGCTTTATGGTTTTTGAATTGGATTACACTGTGTAGATTTTTAAATGCTTTTGAAATAAGTCTCTTATGCTTAAGATAGAGTAAAAAAATGAATATTGTGGAATATTACTTCAACGATACTTAACTGAACTATTTCCATATTAATATATTTTAAAATACAATTTATTCATGTGATGGCAAAGCTGAATTTTCAGCATCCAATACTCCAATCTTCATTGTCACATGATACTTCAAAAATCATTCTAATATTTAAGTAAACACTGTTACCATGATTTTGTGTAAACAACTAATAATTGAAATCTTTCTATAGAAATATCGTTAACACTTTACAAAAAGGTTCCATTTGTTAACATCAGTTAACTACAATAGTTAACATGAACTAACAATGTTAAATACCTCTACTAACAAAGAGTAATACATTCTGTTACAAATGTATTGCTCATTGTCAAAGGGATAGTTCACCCAAAAATGAAAATTCTGTCATTAATTACTCACCCTCATGTCGTTCTAAACCTGTAAGACCTTTGTTCATCTTCAGAACACAAATTAAGATATTTTTGATGAAATCTGAGAGCTTTCTGACCCTGCATAGACAGAAACGCAACTGACGGAATTTTCATTTTTTGGGAGAACAATCCCTTTAATGTTAGTTATTGTATTAACTAACATTAACTAATGTATTATTATAAGGTGTTAACAAAATGTCAACATTAAAATATCTTTATAAGAAGCACCTGGTAGTTTCACAGACTGTAAAAAACCCCCGAAGACTTTCTGTTCCATTACATTTACATAATTTGACCACAAGGCACCACCCAAATGTCTCCATAACCAATCGCAATATTAAAAATTATAGTTCTGAAGTTGGGAAAAAAAAAGTCAAGACATGCAATCATTATGTTTTCGTGATCAATCATTACTGTCACTTCTGAGTACTCGGGCACATTTCTTATTCCGTACAGATTCGCAGAGGAATGAAGTATTCTTTATCATGTCACATTGAGCTAGAAACCAAATGACAAAAGACAGGCTGTCAACAGAACAAAATTATGTGTGTTTTTCTGTAACTCTGAAGCAGTCATATTATGCCATATAAATCCAGGAGATATGAGAGAGCGGATTACTACTCTGATCTCACACTGTTCGCCTTATGTCGACTATATCATAGTCACACAGATTTTCTCGCAACAGAAAAGGAGAAAAGCAAGAGAGAGAGACAAACTTCCTCGTGGTCCAAATGAATTTCTCCAAGACCAATTTATTCACCAAATAATTAAAGTATGAATTTCATAGACCATTGATTTCTTTTGCATAGTAAATACAGGTGCTGCGCTCCCGTTGATTAATCACTGAAGGATTGCCACTCTTTAAAGAGATTCCAGTTCAATTTTTCATACACAAGGGCTAATGTCACCTGAGTAAACAATGAATATTTATCTCATAAATAAAATTCAAAAAGACTCTCATGAAAGGCGTCCTCATAAAGCATCAAACAATATAAATCACAATATTTCTAGCTGACGGCCTCAGTGCCTGAGGCTTCTGAAACTGTTTTTTGAGTTCATGCACTGGGTTTGCACAAAGAGTTACGACTCTCAGCAACTGAGGAAAGGTGAAGTTATTGTCTAAGAGGCACTGAATCGGAATGGAATGAAAATTCATGATGACTATGATCGGATTAGAACAGTAATGGTCTATTTCTGAAATACGAAGTAAATTAATTTTGCCTGTTTATAAGGTAACAGGCTTGCGTGGCTAAACTACATTTCCCATCATTTCAGTACCATAATGCTTAAATACAAAGAAATAGCAGTGTTACACATATAATGAACATCAGCAGCACTTTATTTTGTTTTTACTAGCTCAACATATGCTTCCTGTCTGTGCCGGAATGTGAAAATGAGAGAAAGAAATCACCCTTGTGTTTATTTTATTCCAGCCAAAATCGCACATCACGTCATAAATACGATTTCCGTCCATGTACTGTTGGAAATTCCCAGAAGAACTTGAAAACAGCAAAGATAGTCATTTTTATTTTTAGTGTAACGTCAGCGCTCCACGCATTCATCAAGGTCAGGAACCAACAACGCCTCCTCTACACTTTGAGTGGTAAAGCAACAGCGATCATATTGAGAGTAATATCCTGTTTACATCTCAGTGATCTCAAATTATTTTCAATTACTTTCAGTTTTAAAGTCATCTGCCCATATTAATGCGGATGAAACCTCCTACGAGCAATTCAGGCAAATGAAAGACAAATTAACCTCAAAGCCGTCCTACGAGTTCTAAAATAAATTTCCTGCAGTTCTTCATATTCCACGCATATCAAATCCAAACTGTTAATCCTCCAAGCAAACATTTAATAGTTCCAGCTCATAACCGAATGATGTTCGTACAGGTCTTACAGTCAATGTGTTAATGTTAAAAGTTAAAAGTCAAAGTAAAACAAATAAGGCTGCATGCTTATGAGCTGCTTTTCGTTCACTGTTAGTTCTAATTCATACACTTACTTAACTTACTTATTTTCCCATATTTATGTGAAATTTTAGTTTTGTAAAGTAATTCATACAGAGTTTACATTTAACCTCAAAACTACTGTCAAGCATTTAAGCAGAACCATTCCACATACAGTCCTTCTGATACAGCACATTATAGTTCGTAATAAATTGCTTGCTATTGCTAAATGTTTGCTTATATGTTGATCTCATCAGATTCTTAAAGCCCTCAGAAGGTTCGCAGCTCTGAGCCTAATGGGAAATCAGTATTGGCATTTAAAGACAAATCATTCGGTGACCTCGTAGCCAATGAATGATGTTAATTTTCTTCTCATCAGCTTTCCACGCTAGTCAAACAATTGCAGAAAATCAATAGACTAAAAACAGCCTTGTCTCATGTAAATTGCTTGCTCGGTCCCTTTGTTCATTTGCAACTCGTACAATGCTACAGCTCGGCCTCCTACACAGTCTTGAAGAGCACAAAATAATTTACTTTAACATATATACAGTAGCAGTAAAGGTTTGGACACACTGGACTGGATTTATGTTTCTCATTAACCCAAAAGCATTTTAATATAAAGGCTCAATGCTTAAATAATGGACATTAGTTATGCAGAAAAATAGTCAAATACTTTAAAATAGTCATAAGAAATGAATACTTATATTTGGCAAGGATGCAATATATTGATTAACACTGAAGACTTTTACATTGTTACAAATGAATTCCATTCCAAATAAATGTTCTTTTAAAAAATCTATTCATCAAAGAATGCTAAAAATGTATCAGTTTCCATAAGAATGAATGAATGAAGGAACAATAGTGCACATACTCACTTATGCTTACATAATTGACACGAGTTACGTAGAAAACAAACTAGCTACATATTTATTTTTCTTTATTATTACTCTAAAATAGTCATTAAACTGTATTTCAGCAAGATTTTTTGAAAGAAATTGATATTTCTATTGGGTAAGTATGCATTAAATTGATCAAAAGTCATAGTAAAGACCTTTATTTTGTTACAAATAAATTCTATTTCAAAATAAATGTTCTTTTGAATATTCTATTCATCAAAAAATCCTAAAAAAAATGCATCACATCACAAACAAACAAACGAATGAACAAGCAAACGGACAAATAAACAAACAAACATGTTTCTTGAGCACCAAACCAAATGTAAGGGAATAAATTAAACTATATAATAAAGATATAATAAAGATTAAAATATAGAAAACATTAAAGTTATTTTAAATGGTAATATTATCCCTCAATAATACTGATTTTTACTGTATTTTTTATTTTAATAAAATGCAGACTTGGTGAGCATAAGAGACTTCTTTCAAAAACATACATATAAACCATATATATATATATATATATATATACAGTATATGTGATCTCCTCCACTTTTCCATTAGAAGACAACTGAGCAGTGAGATTTGAGACAGGCCGCTAAAGCGCTCCCTCATGCTGCCTGTGTCTGCGTGAAATAATTGTCTGAGTGCGATTTCTTTTCATTTCTAATGATCCGGTAAATTTGAGCCTTGATGCTGATGCTTGTCTGGAAACACACTGCATCGACCAGTTGGAGACAGATAGGTTGACACACAAGGACCGTAATTTCCCATATGGAACAGGAAGCCCAGTCAGTTCTGATGCAAATCACTCTGGCAAAGTCTTTTGAAGTTATTCATCGCTACTGTCCTGAAGAAAACCGACAACACTGTGGTACTGGATTTGGACGGATGCAGCTAACAGTGTTTCTTCTCAAAGTTCACCCAGGAGGGCACAACAGATATCAATCACACTTTACATTTGCAGAGCTATACAATAATGGCATTATGATTATCAGATGACACATGCTAAGGAGAGCCGGGCTGAACTAAGTGAAACAGAGCTGCCGATGATATCCACCAAACATAAAGATATCTGACGAGGTGAGGGGTTGGAAGAGATAAGGACTAAGCCGAAACTGTGTCAGCACAGGCCAGGATTTATTTAGCTCAGAATGGAGTGTTTGGTGAATTTAGACCTGCGCTAATACCGCTGAAGCTCTCTCTCGGCTCCTTATCGTGGTGTAAACAGTAATGGTCACACTCACGCTTGTATGGTGCAATAATGACCTCTGTCTGTTTGCAATCTCACATCTGGACAACGTCCAACGTGGTTTGGAAAGATGCGACAGTCAAGTTGCCAAACACTTTTGAAGCTGCATCAGGCCACTATACTAATGGGGATTAAATAAGATGAGATTGTGTAACGCTGTTATTTTTCCAGTTATAAATGAATAGTTCACCCTGAAGTTAATTCTGTTATGTTTTAGTCTTTTTATAGTGCATTTCATCCTTTTTTGAACTTGACATTTGTAACCATGAAATGCACTACGCAGAAAATGTGTAAAGAGTGTGTAAAAATATGGTAACACTTTACTTAAGCCCTTTATGTATGATGCATTATAAAAGTAGTTTTAATGCATTAATTATGCTGTATAATGCACCTTGTAATGCATTGCACAAACTTATGAATAATTATAACCATAGTTAATGCAATATAACACTTAGCAATTCATTGTTATGCATTTTAAATTTGGTTATAATTATTTACAAGATATAATGCATTAAAATGCACGTTATGAATAATGCATTTTTCCCATTTAATAACCCTTTATAATGCATTACACATAAAGGCTTTAAGTAAAGTGTTACCAAAATAATTTTTGTTGTAAATAAAACAAAGATTATTGGAGTATGTTTTAAAAGTATGTTATTTCAGTTTTTCTACTTCACAATTTCACCTTTAATTCAATGTGTTACTTGCAGTTTCTTTGTTTTTGAAATGTACCACACTGTAAAAAAATGTTTTGAGGTAAATGCTATACTATCTTTTTCAATGCATGGAAAATAACAGCATACAGATTTAGTACAAGCTCAGAGTGAGTAATGAGATTTTTTAAAGCGAACTATCCCTTTTAAAACAGTCTGCTTCGTTAAGGGACTGAGCAGACAGGAAGAGAGGAAGCTGGATGAGGTTACTCTGGGTCTCTGGGAGCACTAAATGTTCTAAAAATGGCCATCTCACCACAAGCCTTTCATCTGATAGTGCTCGTTCAACTGTCCTGTGTGTATCCTTCTTTTCCCATACTCTTTGTCTCACTGCATCTGAGTTCATTTAACCTGCAATTACAGGGACTGGCACAAGACAAGCAGAGACCGAAAAACAACTGAAGACAGAGAGAAAGGTGAGATTTACCTATTGAAAAGACTAGGTTAGATCAGCAAGAGTCCAGGCTGGTTTATGCTAGTCTAGCTCGAACACTGGTTCTGGTAACTAGTATTTTGTCTTTCCACAGTGTAGGCAAAATGCTAAAAAATAAAACCCAAGCATTGATATTTGATGTGCAATGTGAAGAAGGATTTTGGAGCAATAAGATTTTATCTAACAGCACAATGCAATGAAAAGAGAACCCAAGTGCGTGAAAAATGTCTTCTTGTTCCTGGTTAGCACAAAAGCTAACATGGATAGCATTATCAGTTTGTCACTTTTGTGTATCATGTCAATACACGAACACGTTACACACACACTGTAATGAACATCCCAACACATAGACATAAAAATGCTGCATGAGTGTATTCAAACAAATGAAGGCAAATTATATATATTTACACTCTTTATGCTTAGAAAGGTTTCTATTTTAATAGATTTAAAAAGATAATTTATTAATATAATGATGAAGCTAAATGGTAAAGCCATTACTCTAGTCTTCAGTGTCACGTGATCATACAGAAATCATTGTAATATACTGATTTGGAAAAAAAAAAAACACCTATTAATAATGTTGAAAGTAGGGATGAACGATATTAGAATTCTGCAGATATCCACTTATATATTTCAACTTATTTTGTCCGATAGCCTATGCCGATACCAATATGATATATATTTCCTTTTGTTTTGAAACAACACCAAGTCTCTCCTGTGCAGAGATTATAAACAACTTATTTTTTAGTTTTGAACAAAAACTGTTTGTGTGGAAAATGTGATATTTTTTGGTAACACTTTAGTATAGGGACCAATTCTCACTATTAACTAGTTGCTTATTAACACTCCTATTATTAACATATTGGCTGTTATTAGAACTTATAAAGAACATATTCTGGATGATCATATTCTACATCCCTAATCCTACCCAATACCTAAACTTAACAACTACCTTACTAACTACTGTATTAATAAGCAGCAAATTAGGAGTTTATTGAGGCAAAAGTCATAGTTAATGGTTTGTTAATAGCAAGAATTGGACCTTAAAATAAAGCGTGGCCCTTTTTCTAGGATTCTTTAATGAATAGAATGTTCAAAAGAAAAAAAAAATATTTGAAATAGAAATGTTTTGTAAAATTATAAATGCCTTTACTTATAGCACTACCTTGTGGTTACTTGTTACAAATTTGGTACACAGCCTCTTGTCCAAAATTTGCAGACATATAGGCTTACCCACTCTCCTCGTTATGAGTCATTCACATTTGGAATTATTGGCTTCTGTATTTTGATTGTCTGTTGTCTATTTCTGTTGATTTGTCTAATTGATATGTCACACACCAAAGAAAATGCAAGCCAGATTTCAACTCCTTCATTTAAACACCTACAGAGCTGTGATGATTCGTTTTAGCTGTAGCGCCACCTGCACTTGCATTTAAAAGGGGCATGAAATGGGCCACTTTCATAGTATTGAACCTACAGTAAGTATGAAATACGGCAGAGCAAATCTATTACTGGCGTAGAAGATAAATCTATATGACTTGTAATATCCATCTTATAAGATTCTTGAATATAAGATTCGTTTTCATATGCAGCCAGCATCCAAAACAAAACGCATGCTGGTGACCTTTATGCTGCTCTTTCAACGGAAGAGAGAACAGAGAGAGTACCCACCTGGCGAATGAGGAGGGGGGGCACACATTAGCACAACGCCCTGGCCTTCCCTCACCGAAACAGCTCCTTTCGTCCGGCCGCTGAACGCCCCGAGATCTGCAAACACACACATGCAAGTGTACAGTTAGCCAGTGACAGAGTGACACACGGTGGCACAGAGGCAGCTGTTAACCTGCAGATTAAGGGTCAGAGATTGCATGAAAATCAGATAAACGCTCGCGGCTTGGCTAGATTTAGTATCCGTCACCTGAGGTTTGACCTCCGCGTGAGCTTTCACTTCAACCTGCTCCACACCCCAAACCTGCTGCTTAAATCTCACTTCCTGTTTCCCTCCGGACACGACGGCCAATTGGTAATTAAAACAGGTAACCTTGCTCGAAGACTTCAATCTAGTGAGTACTTTTAAAATACCGACGAGACGTGGAAAATCATTTTAGTTCACAAAAAGCTGAGAATTTTGGGTGATCATTACAATTTCAAGCCATGTCTGAGGACTGACGTCGAGTGGTATTTTTAAAATGTAATTTGAGTTGGAACGTAGAGGTGAAGGTTTCTGTGTGTAGCGCTCCTTTGGAAATCACACAGAGCAGGGATGGTTTCATCAGGCCGCAGGAGTCTCACAACTGAGTCGACAGGTGGAGCTACTACAGTAAATCTGTTGAAACAAATTGCATTTGCATAAATTACCATAATTAATCTGCAAACTCTCAGCACAACATCATGCCATTGGCTGACTGCCCCTCACAGTAAGAAAAGGTGAGGGGGGTGTAGAGGTACCGCAGTAGTGTAAACTAATTACACATTTTGATGTTAAGAACAACATTACCACTGTTCATGGTTGCTCTTATAGGTCATGAGACATATTGGAGATCTTAGTTACATTTCATTTAAGTACCCAGCTAACAAAAAAAAAAAAAAAAAAAAAAAAAAAAAAGTGGTGAGAAGGTTTTGTTAACATACTTATTAACTTAAGGACAAAGCAAAGCAAAGAACAGAACAGAACAGAACAAAACAAAACAAAACAAAACAAAACAAAAAACAAAAAAGTTCAGTTCTCTGAACATTCAAAATGTCCTTTTTTAAGTTTTAAAAACGATTTTTAATGGTTATTTTTTAAAATATTTTTAAAAATATCCATGTATAAATATATATATATATTGCATTTTTGTGCTAAGGTTTTGAGTATTATTAAAGACATTCTTTTTAAAAAAAGAACATTTTCTTCTTGGTTATGCAAACATTAGATAAAACATTAATGGAACCGTACTATTCATAATTTTCCAACATTTTGGGAATGTTACTTTTGAATCATCTCTGACTGGCCTAAAAAAAAAAAAAAAAAACTACTGTAGTAAGTAAGTAAATAGCGTTATCATGCAAACGTTTTGAGAATGATATTAAAGACCAGATAATGAACTGTACTATTAATGTTATTGGAAGAACATTTGTTCATAATGAGAACCTTGCGAGAAAGTTCTGAGAATGATCAACTTTGTTTTAGGAGTTTCTCCTAAAATATAAATAAAACTATAGCATAGCATATTATTTGGTCTTGAAAGAATCTGATGAGAAATGCTTGAGTTCATTTTGAGATCTTTCACTTCCACACACTTTTTGAAGAAGCACAGATTGAGACACTGTTAAGATATTTTCTGAAATTCAGAAGCTAGTGAAATTACTGGAGTCTTTTCGCAAGAGAAACATCTCAGAAGCAGGAGATACATCTCCATTTAATCTCAAAGCCTTCTTGGAGAAAATATTGAGATATTAAATATATCTCACTACTGATTTCTTTCCTATGTGAAAAATATTGAAAGACCTCAACATCTCAAAGACCACAATAATAAAGTTTGCTTTTACAGTCAGAGTGTCAACTACCATATGTAAGCTTCAATGGAAACAATAAAAGAGGAGACAATGTAAAAGAGAAAGAGAGAGAGAGAGAGAGAGAGAGAGAGAGAGAGAGAGAGAGAGAGAGAGAGAGAGAGAGAGAGAGAGAGAGAGAATCTTTCTTCAGATTTACATACAATATGAATATTCTATGACACATGTTCAGCCCTGGGGCTCCTGGGTCAATTCAACTCTTAATTTTTAGATTACATTGTTTTGAAGGTCATTTTGGCTTAGTTTGAGCCTGTACTTATAGAACTTACACTTCTCTAAGCTCTTGGTAACAAGGTGCCAATGGAAATGAAACGTTAGCAGCCTTTATGGAGGTCAGCAAATCAATAAATGTCCCAGTTAAGCATTGCTGTGTTGACATATCAACAAATATAATGGCACAACCAGAGTTAGATTGGAATGACACTTAATTTGGCTTAGCAGCCACATTTGTGCAAGGAACTAAACAATACAAACTTTTTTCTAGGCTCTTGAGAACAAAAGAAAGTGATGAACAGCTTTTGCTAATTAAAACTAGCTTCCAGATCTAGAGGAAGACAACAAGCTTGTCTTTTTATATTTTTGTCTAGTTTTCCAGGACATCTTAATTTTTGACCTACTTAATTACTTTCATATGTAATGTACTAAATTATATTTCATGCATTTAAATAGATTTGTAATTACACATCTATAATGATGAAGTTGCAATTTAGAACACATAAAATGTATTAACTTGTGTATCAGATAACATACTACAGTTAAAATTATAATCAGGCACTTTACATGTGCTTTATTTTGTTAGTGAATACATAAAAAATAAGTGTACTTCATTAAAACACGACACAATATTATTATTAAAATTGTTTACAATGTACTTTTAGTTTAACATTATTAAAAGCTGCTTTTTTCAAAAGTGTTAAGAAACAGTCTTTAATTTCATTAATTATATTATCTCAATTACAGTTTTCTTATATACTTTTAAGATTTAAAGTACACTAAAAGTGCACATTCAATACAATTAAGTACACTTATTTTTTTTTACAAGAGTAAAAAGACAGGAAAAAGGTCAATTTTGATCATATGCTGACAAGCAAAAGCTATGCTCTCCATTGTATCTCACATGAGATAATAAAGAACAGTGGAAAATTCAACAATTTCCTGCCAAGAATGGCTGTTTATATAATTATTTATTTTTCCGTTTAATTGTATGCACTATGTGAAAGAGTTCCAGCAGGCTTAGACATGTGGGTAATTAATCTTTTTTTTTTCTTTCCTCATTGTGGGTTGAGACAGAACAGAAGACAGAGCTTATGGGACAGGAGACGAGCTGTTTCATCTGCCCCGGTCGTGGGTGGTGTTGATTAGCCCCTTTCAGACTGAAGTGAGGCAGTTTTAATTTCACACAGCAGCAGTGACGTCGGGGGGCCCAGGAGAAACTACCAAGCGTGGTTAATTTCTGCATATCAAGCAACACAATCCACACAAATGTGAAACAACATTCGCAATCCACTTCCAAACTGTGACTACACTACATCTATTCATCAGCTCTGAAAACAAAAGTCATATTGGGTCTAAAATGAACGTACGAGTAAAAGGCAGATGGGGACGTGCCAAACCCAGCAGGCATCTGGTCTGTCCTGACTGAAGGTTTTAAAATATCTAGGCTAACATGACCGGTTTTGACACAACAATGCGGTAAATCACTTCTACCGAACAATAGCTGATCTTTGCCCCTGTCTATTATAACATCTGATAGACCGCTATATTCTCTGGTGGAACGTATGATTTGAAAAGCACAACCTTGACATGTGCTCTGACATAATATATAGACATCTATATGTGTACAGCATGGCAGAATAAAGCTCACGTTAACAAGAAACACCTTGACTTCAAAGAGTGAAAGAAATACATTACAGAAAGAGAGGAAACATTTCACGAATACTGCAGTAACATATGACATATTGTATGTGGTTCACAAGTCCTACTGAAACTGCTTTTATGACCTGCTTTTTGTGGGCAGATAAAATGAACAAATATCTTAGATAAGTTCTTCAGTTAAAGTAAGCCAAACTAAAGGGCACTA
This sequence comes from Tor tambroides, assembly GCA_021397915.2. Classification (NCBI taxonomy): domain Eukaryota; kingdom Metazoa; phylum Chordata; class Actinopteri; order Cypriniformes; family Cyprinidae; genus Tor; species Tor tambroides. The sequence continues at coordinate 12,065 of JAFVLL020008479.1, forward strand.
CAAATATACAAAATCACTTAACCCTCATGTTGTGTTCTGGTCATTTTGACCAAGAGATGATTTCCTCTTTTCCTCTTTCTTGAAAATTCTAGTTATTGCAGTGGGCTAAAATTTACCGAATTTGCTTACACATGGTATAACTTTTTTTTTTTTTTTTTTTAATAATTTTTCTTGGATTCAGTCTTTTTAAAAACAAATTAGGTAAAGGGTTTGCAGCACAGGGTTAAAATAAAATAAATTAAATAAAAATAAAATAAAATAAAATAATGCTTTTATTTTATTTCTATTCATTTCATTGTAGTTTTAAAATTGAATATTAATAATTGAATATTATTAGGTAAAACACCAACAATTCCTAATGATGTAAACAAAAGACAAAAACAGAAAAAAGGGTCCACTTTATATTGTGTATTACAACATTTAACTAACCATTTTATATATTGTGTAGATACTGTACATGATTTCATATTGTACATATATTAAAAAATAGGCTATATATATGTAATTTAGGGGTGACCTCGAATAGTCGACGATTCGATGCATCAATAGGAGGAGCCTGATTCGACTCCCAATCTCACAGTCGAATATTCGCCGGGTGTTATGATCATGCTATTTTGACTATATGGGGGTGCTCAATGTCTGATTTCACATAGAACTACCGGTTTTCTCCTAATAAGTTAATATACAGCCTATTATGATAATGCTGTAAATAAGAATATGTAAAGAAAGAAGCTTTAAATAAATATTTTAAAGTGCGTGAATAAATCCAACCACCCCTAAAGATTTAAGTTTCACTTTCCATAATCCGTGACCGACAGAAGAGCATCTTGGCAGCATGGATTTAAATCTTTAGCAAGACTCAAACTGACACAGGCAGAGTGAAAGACTGGATTTTTTTCGATCAGGTAGGGTACAAGTGATTTCAAAACATTTTAGCCGGTTTATATAAATCGTGTATATATTATTTATCTCGTATAAGAAGCATTTGGTTGAGTTATGCTTCAGTAAAGCGCTTCACTGTAGTACTACGGTGATTATCTCTTCAGCGCGCTGCGCAGGACAAACAACAATGCATAATATTAATGACTATGACTGGGACTGTCATATACACATAACAGTATAATGAGAACACTATTATAATAAAACGCTGTGAATTTTTAGAGTTTAGTTGCCGTGTTTCTGCACGTTGTTGCGTGAAGAACGCGTCCACAAAGGAGTTCATTCAGTGCCGCGCAGACACGTTCATGCATTCAGGACATTTTGTGCAGATAGGCTATATAAGTCGTGATATTAACGTTATGTTGTATAAATAACGAAGCGTATTCTATATGAAATGAGTTAAATCCCAAAACCTGCCATCATATGCTTCAATCACGTGCAGCTCAAAACAGAAAAGCAGAACATTAATAACTACTGTCATATACATAACGTTATAGCACTATTGTAAAAAAAAATGTTGTGAGTTCTTAGGGTTTGGCTGACGTTTAATGCTTTTAATCAAAACATAAAACATTATTTACCCCGTTTGTATCTGCGAGGCGCCCGTTACACATTTTCCCTGTGTGTTTAATGTCAGTATTTATGACTGTTGAATGTCTGACTACTTGACTCTTGGTAATGTATTTTGCCCCGCCCCCAAACATATGATTCGACTCTCAGTCGACTATCAGCATGATTCGAAAATCCTGATTCGACTACGAAAATCCTTAGTCGAGGACACCCCTAATGTAATTGCATCCTTTATTGGTACTGTAACATTTTACTTTGATAGTCCACTTTAGACATTGTACTGACTATGAGTAACTTTGCAACTACGTGTCAAGTACTAGTCATTAGGATTAGTAGTTGATATTAGACTGTGTGCTTAGTATCTTTTTTTTTGATAGTCCTCCAACAGATATTCTGACTATAAGTAATTTAGCAACTACTGTTCATCTTATTCTACTAACCCTAAACCTAACAGTCTGCTAATGCTCTGAGAGTTAGTTGACATGTAGTTATTAACCTTAACACTTTGGATATGAGGACATACAAAGACACTTAACACAAAGACCTAATGGTCTGCTTGGCCATCTGGCTTCCTGCCCTAATATATATATATATATATATATATACACATATAAAAAAATCTTTGAGTTTATTTTGCCCTAGATTCTAGTTTAACTGTGTGATTCATCAGTGCATGTTATTTCATGTCATTTACTCATTTCCAGACTGAAGTGCCTTGTCTCAAATCTGAAAACAACAAATGTAAATGATTTAACAAGGCTGCTAACACATATGCTGGCTCTGAAATTATTGTGAAGCTTTTGCATGCAATTTTATTCATCATTACAATGTGTAACCACGAAAATTGACATCAAGAGACATGCACAGACATGCATAATCACAGACATTCAACACTGCTGCCAGCTTCGCAAGGAAGCGCAGCATACTTTGTAGAACGCAGTCTGGATTTCCCTTTCATTGTGATTTCGCCATTCAAGTCGAACAGCTTGTGTTTGGCCACTATGCTCCATCTCTTGGTCACATAGCATTTTTGGACATTAACTTGTAGTCTGCCATTCTATTGATTCCCAAAAGCACTTTAGCTTTCTCTCTTCATTTGTGCACACTCAGATGCTCCTGCGTGAATACAGTCATCCTGCAGAAGATAAGCTTGCCAACCTTTCAATCGTACTGGTTAACACTCCCCACTACAGAGAAGCTGTTAATCTGTCGCATTTCATGCGCTGCATGGGTTTGAGAGAGCTCTGAAAAGCAAGTGGGCTGTGATAGTGGTGTTTCTGTGTTTTGGAATGAATCTTTTAAAAGAATGAATTATTCTTATTCACTTCTGTGCAGAGACTGCTAGTGTTTGTTCATTGAAGTCCTTCATTTGTGAAGAGCTTGACTACTGCGATTACTTGTTCTCGCCTTCAAAGTCTTACTGCAGCACAATCCACTAAACTACGGCACGCAAAGTTTTTTTTATTTTTATTTTTTAATATCATGAGATGGCAGAGTGCAAGAGAACAACACAGTCTGAAGTAGCCGCTCACTTGAACGATCTTGTTCGCCTTAGTCTGCTCAATCTTGTTGATGTCAGTGGCCTAAATGATTTTATAATGGACTATTTCACATCCAGAGATGAAGGATCGGATGATAAAGTTACTAAAGAGGAGGAGTCCGATGACAGTCTGTTATGCACATGTGCGCGAACAGTTGCGCTGTGCTCGCTTTTCTAAATGTAAACTACAAGGTACACTATTCATGCTATTTAAACATACAAGGGGTGATCAAAGAGACTATGCCCATCATGATCAACAATGAAAACTGTCCTCTTCAGGGTAACGTTAGTCTGTTTGTGTAATGCAGTATAGCGCTCCTGACAGACAGCTCTCATTCTTAAAGGGCCCCCAGCACCATTTTCATATCGCTATGCATTACTTTTATTTAGTTCAAATGGTGACAGCATGAACTAAAACTACAAGTTTAGAACACAAAACTACAAGTTACAACCCCGAACTGTGTCTGGTTTTGTATTAAGTCCAGCAAGAAGTCCAGAGTCGAACAGGAGAAGAATTGGAGAACCTGCACGCTGTAATCTGTGATGTTTTATGAATAGATATATACACTTAATGTTCAAATGTTTGCAAGTATTTTGTTGTCCTTGAGGTCATTTTGTATCTTTTACATCATGTACAGTGACTAAAAGAAGTCTTTTACCACAGTAAAATGACTTTTACTTGAGATACTTGACTGCTGTGTTTCTATTTTCATTGCCTCACTTTAAACCCGTTTTTTTTTCTCAAAATTCCATTCCTGAAAAATATTCATAGTTATCAGCCAAATTCAGATAGCCATAACTTTTATTTAGGATTTTCCTAGATCAAATCACACACACACACACACACACACACACACACACACACATACACACACACACACACACACACACACACACACACACACACACAGAACCTGTCTTAATTTAAATGTTACTGCATTATTTGCATAAAAATATATGTTCTGTTTTTTTATATTACTGTAATTTATATTTACTGTGATTAGTCAGCTGGGGAAAGTGCAGTGATATCTGTTAGGATAGCTGTTTTTTTATTTTTAAAAGACACGACTTCATTGAAAAATAAAAGATGGTGTAGGATTTACTTTGAAACAATTTTCACTCAAAAATTGCTACTAATTGCAAATAATTACAAAGAAACAGCACATAAAAAGTTAAATTAAATGTGAAATTTTGAAGTAGAAGTTTGGATCTTTTTTTCTATTTCTCCTCTCTTATTTGTATGTCATTTTTATATTTCATAATAATAATAATAAAACATACATTTTTATTTGCTTTAATTTAGGGATCGTTCACCCAAAACTTGACTTTTTTTTCCCCTGTTGAACACAAAAGAAGATTTTGAAGAATGTGGGTAACCAAACTCATTGATTTCCACAGTATTTTTTTTTCCATACTTTTCATACATATGAGTAAATGATGACAGTATTTCCATTTCTGGGTCAACTATCCCTTTAAGTTCAGCACTAATTTTCATTGAGTTGAATGTTTTCATTCCTATTAGTGTTTTTAGAAACTTTCAGCCAATTAATCAGTTATTGGCTATATTCTCTATCTTAGTATCATCATCCGCTAAATCCAATATCGGTCAACTGCCATTTCAGTCCATTTGTGATCAGCAAGGATTTCTTGCACTGCTCCACAGCAGCAAAAGCACAAAGAGCCGTCAACAGGCACAACACCTGTGTTTAACGCTCAAACCTACAGGGGGCTGCTCACAATGAAAGAGAATGAGATCAAAGTTTCTTTTTTCCATGAAAAACGAAAGCATCTGCTGAGAAAAGACAAGACACCTCTCTGGGACTGCAGAAAAGGAAGAGATAAAGTTTAAGAGAGAGCAATTCAATAGTTTATATCTTATTTATGTGAAGCGGGTGGCTGGCAGGCCGGGCCGTTGGAATGCAGCAGACGTCTATTGCTTCTCCCCGGCTCCACGACAGAAAAGAAAGATTGGTTTGAGCTGTGTAATGTATGGCCTTGGAAAGGTGATCTCCTCCAACAAACTGTCACGAGAGAGCCAAGATGGAGAGGCTGGGAATCCCATTGTAACAGCGCAGATTATTGATTTATCAGGCGCTGTCACTGCTGCCTTCTTGTTCTCCATATCAGCCTGTTATCCCTGGCCCTCGTCAATTCACTCTAGACATATGAATTATAACTAATCAATGCTCTCTACTGTAGTCTAAATGGGAAAATAGATTTTCTTTTGTTGTTCCTACATGGTCAAAGGAAAAGATGTGATAAAAGACATATCTTTAGACAGCTTGGGTCATGAAACATGAGAGCGGGGCTACATGTAACGAGTTTTCTTTCTCGTTTTATTTCTTCCTTCGCTTGCTAATGTAACAGCGGTGGTAAATTATGAGGGCAGTCGGTCCTGCTAAAATTGGCATCATTTACAGGACTGTCAAAAACTAAGCAATGGATTCTCATGATGAGTGTCATAAAAAGAGCCATGTAAAAATAATGGATCCCTCTGATAGGAGTTAGGATAGAAAAAGATAAAAATCTGTTGACTGGGTTTCTTTCTTCTTTTCCAAGTGCTCATCTCGTATTTTCCTGACCCCTCATCTTGGATGGTAAAATGAGACCTTTGTAGGGTAAATCGATATTCATCTGTTCTCAACTATAAGGGAGGATGGAAGATAAGATAAGAATCTGCAAGATCCGATGCTCTCATTTCAATAATTGTGTGTCAGTCAAGACAATACATGACCTTTTTAAGGGGTATTTAAACTTCATGCATCCTGAATGATTGAACTGCTCTCTGATTGGACGTTCATATATTATTTACACATGGACACAGGAAAAGTAAAAAGTTTTTATTTTATTTTTATCTATTGTCCCAATATAATTTTCGCCCCTTTATCCAATTTGCCAATCCACAATGACATTTTTTTCTTGTAAAGAAATAAATAAACATTTTTCATTTATTGTCCTAATTTAAATTTTCCCCCTTTATCCATAATGAGATCTTTTTCATGGTAATTTAAAAATAAATAAATAAAAAAATAATATTTATTTTTATTTTTATTATTATTATTTTCAAAAAAGAAAAAAGAAACCTTACAACTAATTAGATGAATCATATCAACTGTGCCTATGTTCCAAATGGCTTGCCATCTCATGGACCTGTGATGGCCCCATCGCATCACATGTCTGATAAGTCTACGAGACCATAGTGTGTTCCAATTGTGATTTTACACTGTAGTTTCAGAGGGGTTCTCACATGCACCCAGCCGCTATGCACCCTTAAGGCCTTTAAACTGGAAACCACTTTTAGCCACTTTCTAGTTCAGAGAATCCAGTTCTTGATGGCCCTGTTTTCTGTGGTCAAACAGAATAGAGTTCTGAAACGAACCACCCTATGTACATATCCACAGGCTTGTTCTTTCAAGCCACGATACCTGAGTCACATCCTCCCACTTTGGAGGGTTCTGCTGAGAGAGGACTGGATCTCAGAAGGGAGTGAGATCAGAGACACTCCCTCTGCCTGCAGTCTTCAAAGCATGGCCTGGTAACTAGCTTGAACCAGGGAGTTCTGCTTCTCAAAACAAAGAGACAGAAAAAAAGCCCAACAGGGAATGCTTTGGGGGCACAACACACAAATTGTGAAAGGAATACAGACTAGTGGTTTTCCTTCTCTCCCACTTTTTTATATAAAAATACATTTCTGAATCTCCAGGGGAGCTGTAGATACTCTGTGCAAACCAACCGGTTTCCCTGGCAAGAGTTGTGAGAGGTCTCTTAGCAAGGGAGGGCTGTGACACATCCGTGGCCAGCCTGAAAGAGTAGGCCCCTCGCCAAAGGGCCGAACTGACCATCTCTGGGAAACTCATGCCCGGCTTCCTCAATCAAAGACAACAAACAAAGAGATCCGAGCTAAATGTTCCCCTACCGCTGGATGGCCAGAAGAGCTGTTTGCATTTCATGAACCTAGACCTCGACCAATGCACTCCACACAGGGAATCATTGCTTTTAATCATTTTGAAATTGCACAGCAGTAGCTACCAGCAGAAATCAGCTCTTGCAGCTTTTAAGTGCACTTCAGATTGCTCTGTTCTTGAATGACCAGCTAGATTTGTGAAAGTCTGAAGGTTCAGAGTGAATCCTGATCAGTTCAGTATTACCGTTTGGAGGTACTTATTACAAAACAGTCTCATTTCTAACAGAGTAGGAGTCTCAGTGTTGTTCATCATAAATAAAAGTGACTTATTTACAGTCTCAATGCATTTTCTTAGTGTTAATGTGCATGATTCATTAGTTATTCAGGTATATCTGTGTAATAACCCCTTTTAATTTTTTGGGTGATGTCATCAAACCTCATCTAATGCCCAACTTTAATCCAATCAATTGTCATAAGCCTACATTTTCCTCACAAATACATCAGAATGTGGAAGTAAAACAGGTTGTGAAGTGTTTCACGTTGCCTTTGGTGCCAAGGTGTTGAAATAACGGTTAATTCATTTTATCGCAACCTCGTTGCACATGTCAGGCTCATGAGATTGTCCCCTGCCAATAAGAGTGAAAGATCCTTGGGTGTCCAACAGGGTGATGAATGGTGGCCATTTGTTATGTGGAGGCCTGGGAAAAGCTCTGCATCCCAATGTCTGCTGTCAGGAGCTTTCCTTTGTCTCTCCGACAGGTCTTCAGAATGGGCAACAATGACCTGAGCAAGGTCATAGACAGGCGACGGACAAGGGCGACAGAAAAAAAAAACCCAGAATAGTGTGTTCATGAGGGCTGGCAGCTCATATGGAGATGCAAAGAAAAGACCGGATGACTTTACGATCTCGTTTGCGGTGCTCTTTTTTTTTTTTTTTTTGCAGAGAGAGAACAGAAAATGCAAGGCGGATACCATTTTTCATGTAGGCGAGAGAACACGAGCGAACACCTCTTCAATATGACAGTCTGGGAAGCGAAAAACAGGCTTCCAAACCACAGCTATAATGCATTTGCTACTCGTAAGAATGTTACATCACACGTACACTAAATGTTCGTTTTTCTACAGAAAACACCATGGACAGTGAATAGTGAAGTACACAATCCCGTTGGGTACGCCAATAAGGCTATTATGGCCATCGCTCCTGGGGAAACTGTAAGCAAAACTAACAATGTGTTTTCCAGCAAGCAATTGCGCCTCTAGCTCCAC